>PVJL010004985.1:0-117305 GCA_004026885.1 Lyroderma lyra
TATCATATTAACCTCAGTTTCTACATTCTTTTTGGCTTTGCCCAAACTGTGGGACCTTCATTAAGATTAAAAAATGGTTCCCCCCAGATTTCCATGTTAAAGTGGCAGCATTCCTTATACTCCTAAGATAGATACTCTTATTCTGTGCAATTTTAAAATTAGTTCTTTCATTTATTCATTCATCAAATATTTGCATACCTACTGTGTGGCAGACATGAAAGATACAAAAGCATCTAAGAGGGAAGTCCCTGTGCTCACAGAGCTGGAGTCTGGTTCCAGGGGAGCACTGTCACCACAGAATGCCATCATTCCCAAAGACGTCCACACCCTAATCCCCAGAACCTATGGCTATGTTATCGGAGTGGGAAAAGAGACTTTGCAGGTGTGATTACACGGAGGATCTTGAGATAGGGAGATCACCCTGGATTATCAGGAGGCCTCAATGTAATTCTTTTAAAAATGAAAGAGGGAGGCGGGAGGGTCAGAGTCAGAGAAAGAGATGTAACCACAGAAGCAGAGCGAGAATGATGCAACTCCTGGACGGGGGCCACAAGCCAAGGAAATGATGGCAGGCTCCCGGAGTTGGGACAGGCGAGCTCCGGGTTCTCCGTGAGGCCTCCAGAAGGAAGCGCAGCCCTGTCAGCACCTTCATTTTAGCCCAAGGAGACCCATTTGGGACTTCTGATCTCCACAACTGTAAGATAATACATTTGTGTTATTTTAAGCCACGAAATTCGTGATAATTTGTTACACCAGCAGTAAGGAAACCAGTACCACTCCCCACTCCAGCCAGACCTGGCCCAGCACAGACGGCGTTGATCCCGCCCAGTCTCCCACTGAGCCCACACGCAGCCTCACGGACTCTCCCAACCCAGCGGTCCAAGTAGCTACTCGCAGTCCCTCAGTGACATGCGACTCCCTTGCCACCCGGGGGGCCTGTACGATGCCATTGTGACCCCTCTGGCATTGCCAAATACGAAAATTATAGTAATTCCTTGGGTATTTCTTGATAATTCTTTTAGATTTGTGTTCCTGAACTGGTTCTGCCACTTAATTGCTGTGCATGCTTGGGCAAATTACATACATTTCTGGGGTTCTATTTTTTTTTCACCTCCAAAATGAGAGTAACTGTAATATCTACGTCTAGGGTTGTAAAGTAAGTGACTTCGACATTAAAGTGTTAAAAACAGTGCCTGGAACGTAGGAAGTGCATGACAAATTTCAATAATGCTGACGATGATTGTTATTATGATTCCCTACGGGGTTTAGCATGAGGCTTAAAAGTCTTTCTTGGTCATCCTGTCTACAGTGTGGGGCACACATGGGACAGGCAAGAGTGGGTGCAATTTGGCAGGAGGGGGAAGATTGAATTAGGGTGACAATGGTCGAATGGAAAGGAGTGGGTGGACTTCAGAGATAGCACAGAGGTTACGTCAACAAGGCCTGCTGATGAATTGCATAGTGGCAGTGAGGATGTGACAAGGATGACAAACTCAGGAGCCCTACAATGGCCTGCTAATGCAACATGAAATAAATCCTTATTTTGCACTTCGGCCCTTCTCGCCCCCACCTTCTCCTACTGTGGCACCTCTTTCCATTCTTTCCATAATATAGAAACATCAGAAAAATAAAAACCAGGACCCAAAAGGGGGCACCAGGTATATGGGAATATGAACTATTTGGCAGCAGGTGACTTCTTCTACCTAAGTTTTGGCATTTTGGTGCCAGCATGTGAAGGAGGCATTATAATTGGGTAAAGAGAGGGGGCGTTAGACAGACAAGAGATGAAGAAAAAACTAAGTAGAACTAAAGTGTCTGAATTGACTTTTTGAAAAATAAAGGGTAGCACTGTGCTAAGGAAAAGAAGTCAGACAAATACCATAGGATGTCACTTATATGTAGAATTTTAAAAGCAAAATAAATGAACAAAGCAAAATGGAAAAAAAGAAAAAAGAAAAATAAAGGGTAGCACGGCAAATGGGTTTGTATTTTTAATGCCTGTCATGAAGTTGGGCTGGGGGTGTAGGCAGCAGGCAGGGAATGGAGGAATCAGACCCATTGTGGGCTGTCAGGGTGTGGGATGGGGCCAGGGACTGAGTGATAGGGAGAGAGGAGGGACACATTCTGGAGACGGAGTCAGGAGAGATGGTTTCCAGCCCCGGCTTTGCCCCCAGTGAGCATTTGCGCATGGAGCAGACTTCAACAAGGATTCCATGCGATAGCACTCGTGTTCATGAGCTCTGTGCAGTAGGGAACTGTGAGGGAGGAATATAGTCCTCAGGGGAAGCCCATCTTGCTGATATCTCACAGGCACCACCAGCTCCAGGGCGGCTAAAGGGAACCCACCTTCCCCCAAAAGGACCTTCATGCCCTTCTGCTTCTGTCCTCCCAAAGTGAATGTTTCTGAGCTGGCTGGCCAGGAATTGCTGAGCAGTGGAGTTTATTTCTGCATGTAACAAAACACCTATTTCCCCGCTCTGCCTGGGTCTATGACTTGTCTGTGCTCTGCAGAAGGGAGGCAGGAAAGCCACGCTTTGAAATTGTAGCGAACATTTGAGCAGATTGAATTCAATTTTGGATACAAATGTCAAGGAACGTCTCCCTTGGCTTCTGCTCCTTGTTTACTGAGGCGCGATGTGATGCTCCATTGAAAGGCATGCTGATAATGATACAGAGCAGGGAGCAGGGAGGGAGGGCAGCGGGGGTGAGAATGACCTTCCAGAGCAGACGGGGAAAGCTTCTGCCAGCTCCTCCGTGCACGCTGGGACGGGGGCAAGAATCAGAGAGCTGCCCAGTTTGGCTGCAAACATGCTGTGTGGCCCCTTCCCACAGCTTAGACTTGATCTTCCTGGCTCATAAAGGGACTGGAATAGATGACCTCTAATCTTTTCTTTCTAAGGTTTTGTGATTCTGGAATTTGGAACATCTATAGATGCTGGAGAGGCATGCCAGCAAAGAGTGTAGCATAAAATTCAGCCCAACTAGTTGGGAGGGTAATCGTGCACTAGAGTTCAGATTTTTAAATGGGTATACACTTTGACCCAGAGCTGTCAATTCTTGGGATGTATCCCATGGAAATGCTAGCATAAGTATGCAAACACAGATTTTTATCATTGCAAAACATCAGAAACGATATATGTGTCCATTAGGAGGGAAGTGGTTAAATAAATCTAGTACACAATCATTACAAAGAATGCAGATTCATTGTACTGAAAAGGAAAAATCTCCAAAATATAATTTTAAGTGAAAACAATTAGATTATTGAGTAAAATATATAGTGCGACTACATTTTTTAGAAACGAAATCCAGATATGTGTAATAGATACTGGTTTCATTATATATGTATAAGTAGATGCATAGAGAAAAGGTCAAGAAGGTTCCACATCAAACTTATAATAGTGGTTCCCTCAAGTACTTGACATGAGGCTGGTGCAACTGAGGAACTGGATTCTTTAAATTTACTTAATTTTAATTACTTCATATTTAATTTTTTTTGGGGGGGAGGGGGGTAATTCCCTGGCTGGGAATCGAACCCAGGCCGCAGCATTGAGAGCGCCAAAGCCTAGTCACTACACCACCAGGGACCCCCATCATCTAATTTAAAAACTGCTACTTCGTTCAATTATTGGAAAACTTGTAAATATGTTTGCAACTACTTGGAAATGCAGGTCTACTTTTTTAACTGTATGTTTTAAGAAATCTGAACATATAGATCGACTATTTTCAGTGGTAAGTGAGCAACCAAATTGAGGTGTGTTGTAAGGGTAAACTACACATCAGATTTAGAAGACTTGGTACAAAAGCTAATTTTTAAAATCTCTAATCATTTCATGTCTCATGAATAATTCAATAATGTTGCTTACATGTCGAAGTAATAATATTTTGGATACATTAGGTTAAATAAAATATATCATTAAAATTAATTTCATCTGTTCCTTTTTACTTTTTTAAATGCAGCTCACTAGAAAATTTTGAATTACCTATGTGGCTCATATTATATTTTTATTGGACAACACTGCCTTGGGGAGTAGGATCAGAGGAGAGAGCTAGACTACATAACTTCGTACTTTATATATTTTAGTGTTGTTTGATTTTATTACAGTAAGCTTGGTTACTTTGATAATTTACAATAAAGCAATACTTTTAAATACTAAAATAAAAAGTTAATTTCTGGGCTATCGTTTGATAGATGAAGAAAATTATTGAGACAACGCTCCCTCTAATCTGTCTCTTTGGGAATGGTGTGTCAGGGTCTGAAATAAATGTTTTGCCATCAGGTTATTATAAAATGGAACTCTCACCGTGGTGTTTCTGTGATTTACCCGTATCTTCTCATTGTTCGACCCTTTGCTGGATGGCTGCTATTCTCGGCCAGGATAACCTCTGCCTGACAACCATCCCAGCTGCGTTGGAAAAGGAGTGTTTCTCAGAGAGTAGGAGTGAAGCCCAGGAGAGTCCGAAAAAGAGAGAGAACTAACCTTTAAAGAACTCTCCCCTCCTCTCTCCTGTCCCCTCCTTCTCCCGTCTCAAGAGTCCCCAAAGCTGTGGGGATCTATAGTTCTAGGTTGAACTTCCTACCTCACTAAATGACAAGGCCAGGATGTTAATGTCCCCCACACAGACACGTCTGCGTTATACATAAAGATGTCTGTGTTACACATAAACACGTTACGGCTGTAACAATATCTCTTTCAAAGGAGCGCTAATCCGCTGAAGTCATCGAGCCAGAAAACATTTGCTTCTCCATGTCTTGTGTCTGAGCGTGTGTGAGAGCGCGAGAAAGTAGGACCCAGGGAGGGGAACGAGGTCGAAAGAAAGGAAGAAGGGGAAGGAGAAGGGGGGAGAGGGCGGGAGGGAGAGGTGAATGCACCTTATAACGTCCTGCTTTGCAGAGATAGCTTTTAAAAGTGCCCCTCTGGTTTCCTATTTGTCATGGTGTCACTATCATGTACTATGCCCTGTTTTAAAAGTTGATTATAATCTTTTTTGCACAAACAAACTTACAAACTTACAGATATAGCGATAAATCAACATTTTGGGTATGAAGTTGATAGGTTTGAATGGGTGTCACAGGGTGACTTAGGTGGAGAAAAAAATCAGCTGTGGTTTTCATAACGTTCAGGACATAGCTAACTCGATGCTCCCCTAAACCCCTGTACCACAACCCATATCGTGGTCTGTGTCCCCCTAGATATATTTGTCCATTTGTATTTGTCTTCCTTGCTAGATACCTCTATACCCAGCACCTAGCACAGGGTCGAGCTAATATTAATAGTAAGCTCTTAACAAAAGTTTATTGATTGACTGAAAGAATGTAGGAAGGAATGAATGGACCTACCATTTAAGGGTGAGCTATTAGCTAAAACATTAATGAAATCAGAGTTTCATCTGAAAAATGGACTAGTAAAATTTTCTCTCTCAACACTATATTTATTAAATACTTATGGGTTAAAAACTGGGTTAACAAAGCCAGCTTTTAAACACACACACACATACACACACACACACACACACACACACACACACACACAGAGTCCCTCTCTTGTGAAGTTTACAGCCTGGGGAGGGGGGAAAGTAGGGGGTCAGGCATAAATACATAAAATAAGAAATTATGAATGCTAATAACTGCTTCCAAGAATATAGTCAGGGATGCTGATAGAGAAAGAAGGAGAGGGCTATACAGGTTTAGCAAAGCCTGTCGGTCTCTTCTCTGAATAGTGACGTGTAAACTAAAGCATGGAGGACTAGAAGAGGAACTATGGCTGCCTGTTGCGCTTCCGTGTATACCGCGCACCCATGTTTTTGGCACGTCTTTAAGGGGAAAAAATCTTTTTTTTTTTTTTTAAGCTTTCTTTTTTTTTTTTTTTTAATTCATTTTTATTGTTAGACCTATTGGGGTGACATCTGTTAGCAAGGATGACATAGGTTTCAGGCATACAGTTCTACAGTGCATTGTCAACTTGTTGTATAATAAGTTCACCACCCAGTGTGAGTTCTCTTTCCATCACCTTATGGAAAAAAATCTTTTGCTTTAATTTTTAAATCAAAGTTTTGCTTATATTTAGATACTTGTTTTTATATTATAAAGGAATTTTAGCATTTATTTTTTAATGTATTATGGTACAAGAAACTTCATGTAACAAATAATCACAAAACAGAAGAACAGATACAAGGCACAAGAAATTTTATTTACAGTTTTTTTGATATATTAAAAAAACCCGATTATCATATTCCAGGGTATTATTTTGCATACAGAAATTGTTATTGATTTCTAGAGTTATACTTTGAACTCATAAGCATAAATAAAAGAATCAAAAACATTTATATAGATACAGAACTAGTATTTCCCATGTATATGCACATCCTTATGTTTCCCTCACAAATTTGAGCCAAAAGTGCACGTTATACACGGCAAAATACAATAACCTACTAAATAAGCACATCGGGGTGGGGGTTGCGGTAACAGGAGAGAAGAAAGGGCCTTCCCACATCCAGGGCCGTGCCTGCTGCTTCCTGACTCACCGCCGAAGGTGCCCTGAGATCCGAAGTTGACTGACTCTTTCGGGTGTTCAGAGCCCACGCTGACTTGCGTGTCTGATGAGGTGTCAATCCTGGAACCCTTGTGCTCACAGTGTAAAGGGGGTGATTTCCCTTATTTGAAAGGCAGTGTGATCATGAGGGATGTTCTGAGAGTGGGTGGGGTGGAGGCTGGTGGCTAGCGGAAGGCACGTTAACTTCATTCGCTTCTCTTCCAGGTTGTGCCATGCCTCTGCGCCTGTCTTCTGTTGTTTCGGGTCTACTCTCACTACTCCATGTCTGCTTTAAATATTCATATTTTTGTTGACAGTAGTTACTTGTGGAGAGGGGTTCGGGGGATTCACAAGGGACAGAATTCTTACTTTACACCTTATATTTCTTGTCCCTTTTGAATATTTCTAACTATGAGCTTTTCGTAAGTTATACTGTAAGACTAGTAAATAAAATTGTAAAGTACATATACAGTTTTGTTTAACATGCTACCCTAGACCATTGCTAGGAATTAGGTTTCTTTTTTCTTTTGATGATTAATGCAATACAAGCTCAGTGCAATTAGATTTTAAAAACTCAGGAAAAAATAAAATAAAAGTTGTCATAATTTAATTATTCACAGATTAGCACTGATGATCTCTTGGTATCTTTCTTTACCAATGCCATTTTTAAAATAGGATCAAATTCAACTTGTTAATTTATAACCAGCTTTTTTAACCTCAATATATGTAGATACCTTTCCATGGCAATAAATGTTGAGCTTTTATGGATGCATCATAATTTAACCAATTCTTTTTTGATGGACATTTAGTTTGTAATTTTCACCACATAATTAACTTTTAATCTAAATATTTGTGAAATTTTATGTGCCTGTCACCTTTCAGGGGTTTTTCCTGATTCCTCAGTATTCAGCAAACAATAGTGATTCTTACTCGGTAATTTAAAAAATTAAGATTTTCTTTGCAAGTATACTCGTACAGTGAAGTAAGTTCAAGCAGTGTTGCGTTGCGTGCAAACTCAATCTATGAAAATCTAGACTGAGCAAATCAAATTCAACATGGTTCCTTAACTTCACTAAAAAATATTAATAGCAAGTTTCACTCTCACTTAAAATGCCCTTTCAAAAAGTATCCGCTTTTTCATTAAGTATCCGCTTCTGGGAAGACTGCAGCTGAGGCCTAGGGAGGGATGCCTCTGAAAGATTTAATGTTTTACAACTAGTTCACGTTTGTTGTGTAGAGTCAGAGGCGAGCAGTGGAGGAGGTGGTATGCGGGAGCCCACTGCTGGGATCTTGATTGTTACCATGTAACCAGGTGAAGTGGGTGGGACAAGAGGCAGAGTCCCAGGTGCCCAGGAATCACAAGTAGGTGGGCTGGAAACATTGGGTCCATCAGAACTCCCCCGCATGCCGGAACTTGAAAAGGGGGAATCCAGCTCATTACTCTCCAACAAAACACAACAGTAGCCAAGGCTGGGCCATTTCCAAGCCTGCAAATAGACCCAGATCCATTCCATCCTCAAATCTGACAGTCCTCTTCGTTCTAATACAATCCTGTGATTTCCAGAAAGATGATTATTTTTTGTTTCTTTTTGGCTGTATCCACCTGCTCTCTTAAATAGCTTCTTTATCTGGTGGGGCAATTACAGCCCGTGACTAACAGCTGTTGTTCATAAACACGAGTTTCACTGTTTGGGTCAGTAGCACTTAGTCTTCTCTGAATAGCAACGCCCCTGCTGTTCTTGGCACGAATAGAGAGGCACCTTTCCTTCAGCACTCCCGACGGTGCTCAACGGTGCAGTTTACTGTTGGAGGGTTCTGTTTTCCCATTAGGAAAGAGGTGACACTTTTATTAAATTTGCAAGTCTTGGCATCTAATACCATATGATTTCTGGATGTTGGCTTTAGTAGTGATTTTTAACTTTCCCCATCGAGTCTTTATATTCCAAATGGTCTACCATAGGCATGTCTTTCTTTCACACTCAGGAAATTTTCAAAAAGCCCTTTCAAAAAGTAATTCATAACTATAAAACTTCTAGGTGAAAATCTGCAGCATCTAGGGCTTGATGAAGAGTTCTTGGACGTGACACCAGAAGCACAATCCATAAAAGAAAAAAAAAATCTATAAATTAGACTTCATCCAGAGTAAAAGCTTTTGCTCTGTGAAAGATGATGTTAAGAGGATAAAGCACAAGCTGCAGGCTGGGAGAAAATATTACTTGCACTGACTGCACACGGGCGTCTTAGCGGATGGCAAGCCCATTTACTGAGCCCTCTCGATGTGCCAGGCCCTGGACTGAGCCCTTCGTGTTTATCATCCCACTTCAATCTCCCAGCACTCCAGCAGGCAGGAGCTGCGATTATTCTCATGTTCAGATTCAGAGGCAGGGGCTCAGAGTTTTAGGGCTCAGTCCAACATCACATCACCGCTGAGTGGCAGAGCCCAGATTCAGCACAGGCCTGTGCATCATCCAAGTATACTAAGAGCATAGATTCTGCAGCCAGACTTCCTGGGTTCAAATCCTGGCTCCTCCCTTGTCAGCTGTTTGACCTTGCCTCCATTTCCCAATCTGTAAAGTAGGATTAATAATAATAGCTACCTCGTAGTGCTGTTGTAAAAATTAAATACATGAGTCTGTCTACAGCCAGAGAACTACATACGCATCTGGTGCGTAGTTAAGGGCCATGTGAATGATGACTATTCTTAATGGTTGTTGCCATTATTATATTGACTTTTAAAAATGGGATAGATTTCTCCCAGCCAAGTAACAAGTCATTATGCCTCTAGGCTGCTGCCCCCAGCCCCAGGGGCTTTCTGCAAGGAGCAAAGTGAAACTACCTATTTCTAAAGCCAAATTCTTTAGGTCAGCATTGGTCTGCACTAACAGGAAATGGGGGTGGGCAAGGACAGCCCTTTCCTGTAAGTGCCAGCAATGTGTTTCCTTTGAAGAAGCATTACATGGTCACACAGCACCTTGCCTTTTGTAACTATTGGTTTGAGAGTCTCCAATGGTCATGTTTTACGTCCCTCTGTCACCTTAATACGCATGGACTGACTGTCAGTGTTCTCTTCCACGGAACATACAGTCATTAGTGCTTTCAAATCTAATCAGATTAGAGAACCAATTCCAGAAACTCCAGAACCCATGCAGAAAACTCATCTTTAAAATTGCTTTCTTCCAGAACAACTCTAGGACCCAAAAGTTACCAAATAAGAACATGAGGTATTAGCTGCCTGACAGCGACTTATTCCAAATGTGAAGAGCCCTAGCGCTGAGGCTTTCTTAACTCCTTTAAATTGGCCATGATTATCAAGAAATGATGACTTTGGTCAGGGCCATAAATAGAGTTCAGTTTGTGACCCCGATCAACAGCCCTGTGAAGCATTTCTTTTTGAGAGACCCTAACGTTGCCTTTTGAGATGGGAGCTGAGTGGAGATTACCCAGTTTTAGCTGGCCTGGGTGGACCCCACAGAGCTCAGGGGGCTACAAACAAAGGACTTTCTGGGCAGAGCTGTAAGAAGGTTACTGCAGGTACGACCACGTGCCAGGTTTATAGTTCGGAGTCCCTGATGAAAACCCCAGGCCCTTACAGCCCTCAGGAAGGCCAGGGCTTACAGCTGATATGGGTTAAGGAGAGGCTTTCACCAGAATCCCTGAGTACGAGAAACTCCTGATTTGGAAGGGAAAAATCCACGCTTTGGACTGGTGTCCTTAGAATCCCCAGAGTTTTGTTTTGTTTTGTTTCGTTTCTTGGTTTTTTTTCTCCCCATCTCTATAAAGAATCGTAGGTCTTTAGGATATTAGGAATTTATCTTGATGTGGGTTAACAGCATCCTTTATCCCATGTGCTAGTAGAGGACACCACTCTCCGTGCCAACATCACCCAGTTGAACCCCTTATTTTATGAAGAAACTGAAGCCCAGAGTCATGCAGCACTATAGTAATAAAGGCCCCGAACAGAACCCAAGAATGCAAACCCAGTCCTGTTCTCTACCCTCTGAGCCACACTGCCGACAGACGATTTTAAAAATGTCTTTCTATGCAGGTCACTCCTCTTCTCTTTCACAAGGCCAGTGGGTCACCTCCCTGCAGGTAATTCTATCCACAAACTAATTCAGAGCACTCTGAAGCATGTCTCACCATGAACTAGATCTTCTGCCAGCAGGGAGGGGGACATTTCCACGTTGGTTTGGGTACTGAACTGATTAAAAGGCTCAACAGAACACTCCTACTGAATCAGAATGACTAGAGAATGGTCTTTATGATGATCTAGTGTTTTCTCATGTTTTTTGAATGAATGAATATATGGAGCATTGAATTATAATACCAGCAATTCTACTGAATTTAATCCCATCTTTCTTCCCCCCATACATCAAGATCATCACAATGAGTATGGATTACCATTCTGGAGAATTTTGCTGATGGAGAACAAGGGTTGGCCATCTTCCCTTTGGCCTATTTTTGGTAATTTGCTGACCCTGATACAGAAAGTGAGGGTGACCAAGTTTGTTCTTCTCTCTTTTTGAAACTAAATCACTCATATCAGCTTGCTTATCTTTCATTTATCCCTTTCTCATAAAAAATACCTTGAGGAATGTACACACACACACACACACACACACACACACACACACACACCCATCTAGCTGTCTGAGCCCCTGGTTGACGGGAGCATAAATTGCCCAGTCAACAGGACATCACACAGAGGCTTACATCTTAAACTTGCCCCCTGAATTCTCTGTTGACAAGCCATGGGTCACTTGGTTCTTTCTTGTTTCATTTAGGACCATGAGTGCTGAGGCCCAGAGGCAGAGATCAGCCCACTCACTAGACAGAACAAGTCGGTAGTGGGTTCCCAAAAAGTGACATCAAGTTTTTAAATTAATGTTTAAAAATGTAATGACAAGTTACAGTTTATTACATTTTTGAGCAGACAGCAAATCAAAACAGAAAATAGTAAGCAAGGAAACACAGTAAATTAAATAACAGAAGCTTTTGGAGACAACATTTTCCAACTTACTGTTTCCACTTAAACTAAATGTTTTTAGGGGTTATTTTGGAGGTGCCCTGGTGGTGTAGTGGCTAGGCTTTGGCGCTGTCAGCACTGAATCCTGAGTTCGATTCCCAGCCAGGGAACCACCAAAAAAAAAATTTTTTTTAAGCCACAAATAAAGATTTATCTACACTCAGGTAGTTTCCTGATGTCTCATGTCCGGAAGGCTTGGCCCTCTTGAAAACAGTGTCTTTATACTTTCTCAAGTATTGTGTTTTGGTGTCTATAATGCGCATCCATAATGGTTTTGGCCCAAATTTTCAGGGAAGAAAAATCTTTTAATTTTTTAATTCAAATTTTTATTTGTTTATATTTAAATACTTGTTTTTTGTATTATAAAGACATTTTAGTCTTTATTTTTTAAAATTTTATGGTACAAGAAATTTTATGTAACAAATAATTACAAAACACAAGAACAGATATTAGGTATAAGGAATTTTATGTGTAAAACTTTTTTATATTAAAACAATGATTATCGTATTCCAAGGTATTATTTTGCATACAGATATTGTTATTGATTTCTAGAGTTACACTTTTAACTCATAAGCATACATAAAAGAGTTAAAACCATTTATATAGATAGGGAATTCGTGCTACCCATGTATAATGTGCATCCTTATTTTCTGCCCACAGATTTGGGCAAAACTGTGCACATTATACACGGCAAAATATGATACTTCACACCTTTTATTTGTCAGGCATTATGCCAGGTAGCAAGGCTACAAAGGAGACACAGCTCCTGTCCTATGGGGACTGACACAGAGACTAAATGCTCAACATTGTCTCCCCCTTACTATCATTTTACTTTCTATAGTGCCACCACCAATCCGAGCTTTATAGGTCATCTTCCTTATGCATCCGTAGTTTCTCTATATGGTTTCTACACACTCGCTATTGACACTTACCTCAATTTACCCAGCCTCTCAAAAATCCTATTGTGATGTCTTTCTTTCTTTTTATTTTCTTATTTCTTTAACATGTTTTTTCCCCACTGGGCTCTTTCTTTGGTGTTAGCTATGGATCTGACATAATGAAAAGCTAAACAGAGAAGGGTCTGCTCATTTCTGGCTCTTCAGACTAGGCTCACCAGTAAGGGTTTTGTTATGTACCATCTTTTCCAAATTTGTTCTAGCTCATTTATCTGTAGATTGTTTTTATTTATATTAATAAACCATCCTGATTATCTACTAAGCATTACTTGTAATAGTTAAGTAAAAAACAAAACAAAACAAAACAAAACAAACCAACAAGTAACCTCTATATCCATAGGAGGTGGTAAAGAAACTATGGTGTATTCATACAATGGAACTCACTCCATGTTTTAAAAAGAGCAAGAGAGCTCTAAGAAAAGTGAGCTCAGAAAAGCAGAGGCTGGGGGTTGGAGGAAATGCTGGTCCAAGGGTACTAAGGTTTAATTCTATGGGATGAATAAGTTCTGGAGATATAATGTACGTACAGTGACTATAGTTAATAATACTATATGGATTACAAAGAATTTTCACCACACACACACACACACACACATACTCACACACACACAAAACGATGACTAAGTGAGGTTATGGATTTGTTAATTAGCTCGATTGTGGTAATCATTTCATGAGGCATACATATATATGAAAACATCACGTTGAGCACTTTAAATACAATTTTCATTTATTAAGTATACCTAAATAAAGCTGGGGGGCGGGATCAGAGGTCTATATGAGCAGGTCTATGACACATTGTAAAGTTTTAAAAAGGCCAGTTATGTGTTATGTGACCCCATTTGAAAATACACGTGAATGTGTACATATGTGTGTGTGTGTCTGACCACACATACATAGTATTCGAATGGGAAGAGTTTCAGGAGAATGTTAACAGTGGGGAGTCCAGGGAGTGAGTTAGGGGAGCAGCCGAGACAGGAGGGAATGTCACTCTCTAATTCTCTACTTCTATATTGACTATTTTGACAATGAATGGACGTATTTTAGTAATAAATAAAAGAAGAAATATAGTATTTTCCTAGCCATTTCAAAACTATACATTCTTCTAGAATTACATAGCTGTGGAGATTTCATTCACTTTGTTAACACTCATGTCCTCTTTTATGGCCCCAGACTGGCAAGTGTGTGTGCACTTTCTTCCCTATCTGCTACTTCTCAGCCCCTGGGATAATGATCTATTCGCAAGTACTTGTGGCTTCCAGGCCACATGCCAGCTTTGTCACCACTCTGCACTGTCCATTGCAACCAGTGTCATTTTAAAAGCTCAGTGTGCATCTCCTGCAGAGCTCTGAAGCACTCCTGCGGGTAGTTGGGGGTGCGGGGGGAGGTGTTAGCAGCACTTCGTTGGACTCTGCAGAGTGCATTTCATTCAGGCTCATCCAACACTCTTCCTGGCCATCTTGGTCACATGGGAGATAGACTTGGCCCTGAAAAATCTATCCACCTCCCTGAAAGGAAGCCAGAGAAGTATTATTCTCATCTCACAGGCCAGGAGACCGAGACACCAAAAGTTCACCAGGGCTGCCTGGGTAATGGAGTATTGTTAAAAAAAGGTATTGGAGTCAAAGCCAGGTTCAAGTTCTTGCCATATTATATTTTCTTTAAGCAAATTTTTTCATTCTCTGAGCCCTTCTGTTCTTGTTGGTAAAATAAGGATGCAATACCTGTTCTCAGAGTAGTGCTATTACATGAGTGTATATAATCTGTTTTGCACATTGTAAAGCCGCGCACGCATGTGTGTGTGATAGGAGGACCAACAACCAGAAAATTGGATAGAAATAGTCAGAGCACTGTAGATGCACATACACCTCGATTTTGCTTAATACTCTTATGCCCAGACCACAAATTTTTAAATTTCTTTCAAGCATTTTAGAAGCCATCCCTTTACCTTGAATAATCTTGTTCTTTCAGTTCAAGGCTTTTTTCTGTATCCTAAATATTTCTCCAAATGGGTTTTTAAAAGGTCACCAAAGTATCAGTTCCACGAAGAAGGCAACAGTACTCTGCCCGAACGCCATGCCAAATTGGACAGCACTCTGAAAGCAGATTAAGGTTGTTTCAAATGCTTCAAAGAGGAGGGAAAAAGATCTAATCCCCCAAGCCTTCCTTTAAATCCATATTCCTTAATTTCAGAAAAATTCCCAAGTCTTTTAAAAGGCCCGAATATCATTTTACAGTTTGGAAGTAGTAATGGAGAACATTTTTCAGTTTTTTAGAACATTCTTCCTTTCTTAAATAAGGACTCAGTAAAGCTGGGTCTGCCTCCTAAACGAACCAGCCCCAGGCGATAAGGACCTGCCTGTCTCAGGGGCAGAGTCCAGGCAGCTCGCCCCAGGGCCCTGAGCCTGGAGTTCACGGCTGATGACTGACTGGCTACCTGGAGAATTCCTTCAAAGAATCAGAGTCAGGCCTTTCCCTGTTATTTCTGGGCGAGATTCGCATGTCTGTCATTGTGTGGAAGAACGCCCAGTTTCTCAACTATGTAACATGGAAGGAAAGAAAGTTTCCAAATGAGAAGGAAAACAAGGCCCCTTGCAATAGAGGTAAGTGGGACCATTTTCGCTGTTTCAGAAAACAGCTCTTAAGTTGTCTTCACCTGCCCAGAGACAAACCTCCCCAAACACTTCTGATTCTTCCCTTGCTGAGGTGTGGTAACCAGTTAGGGCCCCAGTTGCAACAATGACTATTTATTGAGATTAACCAGGTACCAAGCGCCATGCCCCGTGATGTATATGTACTCTCTCATTAAATGCACTTGGTAGCAATGAGGCAGACACTTAGTAGCCCCATTTTACAGATGGGCAAGTTGAGTTCTAACAGGCTAATTAAGCAGGTAAGTGACACATAGCTACTTAGTGGTTGAGCTAGTACTCAAACCCAGATCTTTCTGACTCTGAAGTCAAGTTTAACTAGAATGCTGCACTGTTTAAATCCGTTCCCAAGGCAGTGCAGGGAAGGGCCCAAGTTGAAAACCTCTGTTCTATCTATTCTGGAATTTTATTATAATTAACAATAGTTGCCCGTGTCCCAGCTAAATGTGCTAAGTGGTTTACATGCTTGGTCTCATTTAATGCTTCCCAGCAGGGTTAAATGATGTAAACTACCTTGACCTTGGAAATACTTTCTGCCTCCTCTGTCTTTTCTTCTTTTTTCTCCTGTTTCCTTCCCTCCTCCCTCTTCAGCCCGGAGACTTTGACTACATTCTGGCTGTTTTTAACTTGCCTCCAACCTGGCCTAACATGCAAACTGTGGAGTGAAGCGAGAGAGGTGCGTCTTTTCAGGTGTCCCCACTTTTCAGCTGTCCCCCACTTTCATTTGAGGGGAAGTTCCATATGTCCCTCTCGGCCCTGTCTTCGGGACACCTCCCCGTGGACGGTGCCAGAACAGTGACCTCAGACCACAGCTCGAACGCCGATGGCAAGTAATCCAGCTCCCGAGGTGATAGAGTGTCCTTTCTTTTTAAAAAAGGAGATAAAAATAGCGAAGAAACAACTCTTTTCCTCGGTTCTCTGAAAGGTTGGCATCCTTCCAGGATAGACTTATGTACTTTTTGTACTTGGAGGGAAAAAAGAGATGGGATTTGATCCAAGAATGGGCCTACACACGAGAGAAATATGGAACAGGCAGCTGGAGCAGGGCAGCCAAGTGGTACCGCCAGCTGCAGGCCCATTAATTAACGCGCCCTGGTATGTAGCTGCTCCAATGACCTTGATTCTTGTTGAATTCACAGAGATAATTTTTACAGGGCCTCTACTTTGCTCGCTGTGGCATATTTATCCAAGAAGTACCTTGCATATTTCCCCCATCTCTCTGAGCAGTAAATTTATTCTAATTGCAAAGAGATACAGTAAAAGCCTGATTGAACGCTTGGCAGTTTATAGAGATTTATTTCTGGGGCTTAAGGGGGTTTTTAGAGTGTGTGACTGGAGCGGGATTGAGGGGAGCTGGGGAGGGAGCCCAAGAGAGAATGTAGATTTAATAGATCTATAAAATGACCCCGCTGTAGATAAATGCTTATTCCCAAGAAGTTTAAATAGCCTGACCCAAGGCAGGGTCGGTGACAACCAGTCCGACACAAGGTGTCTAACGCATTGCACATTTCTCCTCGGGTTTTCAGGTCTCCATATGAAATTTGTTATCCCCCAGGCAGAGGTAGGAGAGGGAGAGAAAGCTGTTCTCCAAAGGGAAGGAAGTGTATGTAACTACACATTTCTAAAAGCTATGAAGAGAGACGAAAGTAAACCTCCAGCACCTGCCCTTTGCACATCCCCCTGCCTTTTCTGCATCTCTCTTGAAGCCGAATTCTGAATGTTAAGCCTAGGGTCCTGGAAAGCAGATCATGGGAGCTGCCCTTTGTATCAGGATTTCTTCCCAAGTCTGGGCCGCCCTCAGGAGCCCAGTGATCCCAGGTGCTTCCAGCTGATAATGACACAGGCTGACACAACTCTCTAATGGGCCTTCTGCTCAGCATGGGCTTTGCACGCACACACAACTGCTGAACTTTTCCACGCAATCCTTCTAGGCTTTGATCCCATGAGGACCATTCATCTTTTTTGCAGCTGCTTTGCAAGTTTTGCTGAGGATGAATTTGGGGACTTTCAACTGTTAAATTTGTTATATTCTAAATCCCATCATTGTGCTAAAGTGAAGACATTTATTCTGCAGGAATAGGCTAAACAGAGAAGGGTCCAATGTAGGCGGTTTGGTCAGAGGCTAACTGGGTATTGGGTCAGGGGTTCATTGGGGTTCCCTGCATGTTTGCTTTTTGCAGATATTAACATGAGGAAACCATAGGTAAAAACGTTACACTTTTTTATTGTGAAGTTTAACCCTCATACAGTAAAAAGGGAGTTTAACTAGTTGTTTCAAGGTGAACACCCAAATCATGAAGAATAATATTTCTACCTCTCCCCCCAGAGCCTCATTCTCTCTCTCCCGAGATAACCACTGTCGGGGTTTTTATGGGAGTCACTTCTTTGCTTTTTCAAACTGTTATTTAACACCTAAGTGTGTATCTACATAGAATGTAGTTTAATTTTATCCGGTTTTGAACTTTCTATAATTAGAATTCATGCATTGTTCTTTTGCGTCTGGCTTCTTTTGCTCAACCTTGTGTTGTAAGAATCATTCACACTGTCTGTAGCTATAGTTCACATTCATTGCAGCACGATATACTGTATTTGTCCACGTACTGTTAGTGGACATTTGGGCTATTTCCAGTTGGGAATGCTGGGAGAGTTCTTGTGCTTGTACGCAGGGCACAGGAGAATTTGCTCAGCCTGCCTGGTTGATATCAAGCAATTTGAACACAGCTTGAATCAAGGCTCATTCTAGGTTTTAATGGCAAAATGGGCCAGATTTGTCACTTGTTCATTCAATACACAAATCAAATTTCTACTGTAGAAATAGCAAATGTGGGACACAAGCTGCCTCTCCTCCTTTCTGTGCTCAGAGCAGATATTACTAGGTCATAAGAGTGTGCTTTTCTGTTAAGTCCAGTATTATTTGCAACATGGTCCCCAAGGCAGCCACTAAGGATCAGAGATGGGAGGAGTAATGGGTAGACTTCTGTGTCAACTGGGCTGTGCCACAATACCCAGATATTTGGTCAAACGTTATTTCTGTTTCTGTAAAGGTATGTTTTTCAGTGGAAATTGACACTTCAATCAGTACACTTTGAGTAAAGCAGGTTACTCTCCATGGTGTGGGTGGGCCTCCACCCATCAGTCAAAGGCCTTAATAGGAAAAAAGACTGACCTTCCCCAAGGAAGAGGGAATTCTGCCAGCAGACTGCCTTTGGACTTGACCTGCATCTCTTCTCTGGACTCGACCTTCACCTCTCCAGCCTATAATTTACCACAAATTTTGGACGTGCCAGCTTCCACAATCTTGTGAGCCAATTCCTTAAAATCTCTCTCTATATATATACACATCTTATGTTTTCTGTTTCTCTGGAGAACCCTGACAAAAGGTCATAGGATTGTCTAGTGGAAAAGAATAGAAAGCCTCTCAAGCTAATTTAAGTAAAGGGGATTTATTGTTGATAGAGTAGAACCCCTTAGAATAAAATATCAGGAAATACTGTTAATATTTAATATTACCCTCTTCGATATCAATTCATTGTAGCACCATTTGTATCTGAAATATCTTTCACGATAAGCAGTGGGTACGTATACAGTTTCTCTCCAGTTTTTCGGTGTCATCCAACGCTCTTAGCCAATGAGATCTAGAGCAAAGAAACCGTTCTGATTATTCTCAGCCAATGATCATTAATGTAGAGTTTTGTGGCTGCTTCTGGCCAATGACCTGAGCTCTTTACTGCACTACCTGAGTTGAATGTGTCCTGCCATGTATGTTGTTTATTCTTCCCTGGACTTTGTTTCTGCCATCATTTTTGTGTTCTGATAAACAGTTTGGACCCCGACTGGCTGACCAAAGGGGTATAGGTAGTCACACTGGGCCTACTGCAAAAAATATAAAAGGGGAGTATTGTGCTAAATATTAGAATACAGAGTTCCCAGAGGCTGTAGATTCTTCAAGGCACTGGATGAAGAAGCAGAGGGTCTAGCTCAGCAGGCAAATGGGACTGGAGGGAGTCCATCGGTGTTTGTAGGGTTTCCTACAGGCCAGAGCAGTCAAGAAGGATTGACCAGGGAGTTCCCTGATGGTGTAGTAGCTTAAGGCTTCAGCGCTGGCGCTGTCAGCGCTGCAGCCTGGGTTCGATTCCCAGTCAGGGAGCTACCCACATACCAAAAAGCAAAAAAAAAAAAAAAAAAAAAAAAAAAAAAAAAAAAAAAAAAAAAAAAAAAAAAAAAAGAAGGATTGACCAACAAATGCACGAACAGGAGCTATTTGTGCTGTTCATCCCGCAAGATTCATCTCAAATGCTATTTATTTCATGGAACACTGGTCTTTGAATCCCAGTAGCATTTTAGTTGAGCCTTTCTCATGACACTTACAAATTCGGATACAAACTGAGGTCATATTGCTTTTTCTTAACATCCTCACACCCCCCACCATTCTTACCTTCTCTCATTGCAGGCCCCAGGAAACCTTCGATGTCTCACTCACCTTAACTCTTTGTATGGTTGCTATCGTGATAATTGCATGTAGTAGGTGCTTAATAAGTATTTGTTGAAGCCTATTGGTCAGTCTTTTCCTGTGTGATTCATTGACCATCAGTTCTAAAAGATGCTCCCTTCACAAGGGGTTGGTACTCTATCTTCCTCTTGGAGACCCACAGATTAATTTGTTTAACTCAGCATTTCCCAAAATTATTTGGCCACAGAACAATCCCTTCCATGTTTTCCTCCATGATTAATATCCCAAAAGACTCGTGTTTCTTAGAAATTATTTTAGAAAAATATTACAGAAGGCATGACTTATTGGAGCCCTGGCGTCAACATCTTGGATCTTGGTTCTTTAATAGCTAACCACATAATTACTTTTGAGTTCTTTATCCGCAGGTTCCTTATTTCTGATATCATAAGCAGATGTCCCCTTCCAACTCTAAAGTTCTATGAACTAAAGGGTATTGCTTCTTATAATCCATCAGTCAGTCACTCCACACATGTTAAATTCCTACCTTAGGTCAGTGTGAAAAATTGGCATAGTTACTGATTTCATGGAGCTACCAGTTGAGAATGATTTTCAAGAGCTCACTATTAGAACATTATTCTTTGGTTTCCAGAATCAAATTTCTTCTACTTAAAACTGGGAATTTACTGTCTCATTTAGTACGTGTATCAGGCCATAGACTAAATCTTTGAATTTAAACTTATAGTCTATCTAGGCTTATGGTTCTGTTGCATATGGGCATTCTGTTGTAAGAATAAAAAATTTGACATGATCAGTTAGGTGTATCTAGTTTTTAAATTTTCATTGCTAACTTTTTTTGTAAAGATTCTATTCTCTGTACTTTAAACAGTAAATTCCAATGATATGCTATCAACTAAGCACTATTGTTCAAAGCACTTTGCACGTATCACCTCATTTAATCCTTACAACAACCACAAGAGTCAAGTACTGCTACTACTCCCATTTCATAAAGATTAAATAACTTGCCTAAAGCCATACAGCTGGGGAAGCAGAGCTTTGACCCCAGGCAGTATAGCTCTGTGCTCTGAACTCTAATATTAAACTGTCACTAGTCTGAATAGTCAAATATTGTACATTAGGTTTTCTGCTGGAAATTTAGGGGTTAACATCTCTGAAGAGCTGAACAATATGGGATTTTTAAAAGTCTAAATCAAGTCAGGTAGTGTACTGAGAAGGTAATGAAAAATTAAAAGCTTTTTTTTTTTTTTTGGCTGAACACTAATCTTTGTGGTTATGAATATATCCATGAGCCAGAGAATACTGCACTTTAGATAATAAGTTAACATAAAAATTTTGGTGCAGTTTTAAACCTGACAGCTCTGTGCATCTGATATATTCTCTGAAAGTAATTTTAAAGATAAGACTTTACTCTCAGATCTGAAATGGGCTCTTTAAAGATTTCCAATGCCATACAGTATTTATGTAATTGACTCAATTATATGACGAAAAACTATCCTGCTAGGAGTAGAGTATTTTGATCATAAAGCATTGTATCGTCAGAAAAGAAACCAAATACAATCAAAGAAATGTGAGCCACACAATGTCATGAGAATTCTTGGCATTTAGTTTTAGAAGCCATTTTGCATAGAAATGAATTAAATATAAACATGGAACTTTATCTAGGATATGACAAGAAACTTCAAGATTGTAATGTGCATTCAGATAACATTCCAAACCCACCCTTTCAAGTTTTCAGCCAAGAATTTGTTTTAATAATTTCTTTGCAGTTGGCAAACAGCTAGACTCTCCTTGAGATATCAATTTTCATGCTTATGGTCCCAATTCCATTGTGTGCAACTGTTAACTTGCTGTGTGACCTTGACTATATCACTCCCCACCACCCCAATTCAACTGAAGGAGCTGGATCTTTCAGGTCCCTGATGATTTTAAAATTCTGTGGTTTCTAGCCTATGGATCATGACATAAACACCACTTGCTAGAAGGAGTGGATTTTTTAAATTTGGGCTATTTAAGCATTTTTAAATGATTAATCTTCTAGCCAACTATAAAGAGAACGTAAGCCACAGCAGCCAGGGTCTATCCGTGCTTTAGTCGGTTTTGGTGTTGGGGAGCAGCTGCTGTGCTGTTTCAAGTCACCAAGCACCTTCTGTAGTTCACAGAAACAGTCTATCCACTTCCTGGACTCCCCAGCGCGAATGGGGTCTGAGAGATTCTGGGCAAAAGAAGCGGCAATCACAGCCACCGTGGTCCACGCGATGACCCTGAACCTCTCCTCAGCTGCAGGGAGGTGTGGACCCAGTGATTCGCAGCCCAGACTCCCAGCTGGAGACTGAAGTGCTTATTATGCCCCCAGCTGCTGGGAGTGTTGGCTGCTGACAGCTCTTCAGCTGAGACCCTTTCTGGAGATAGCCTTTGGCTGGAGAGAGGTGCTTTGCCCAAAGTCACACCCACTTCTGGGCAGCCTACATCTAAGGACTGCACGTTCCGTGAAGGGGCTGGTTAACCGCCCGCCTCTTGCCTCCAAGGGCTCCAACAGTGAGGGGCAGAGCTCGCGGCCTGAGGGTCTTTGTGGAGGCCAAGGCGGCTGCACCACAGTGCAGCTTCTCCCTCGGCCCACAGATGTCGCCCCTGAGCACTTCCCAGTACACTTCCTGCGCCGAGATCTCTGCCTCCAGAGGAGGTTTCAGGAAATGCAGATCAGGGACACAGCACTTAGACACCTCTGAGTTCAAAATTGGGCTCTGCTATTTCCAACTCTGGGCCCAGGAGTACATTTCCTCGTCAGTAAAATTGAAATAATAAAAACTACCTCACAGAATTGTTTAGTATGGGGAAATAAGGAAATGAATATAAAGCACATAGTAAATGATTAATTAATAGCAATAATTTAACATTTATAGAGCACTTAATATGTGTCAGGAGCTATTCTATGTACTTTACCACACAGAAACTCTATGAGGATGATAATACCATCCCGATTTTACAGATGAGAAGACTGAGGTACAGAGAAGTTTAACGATTTCTCCAATGTCACACAGATAATAAAACAATCAAGAATTCAAACCCAGGCAGCTGGACTGCAGAACCAGCACTCTTAGCTAAAACTCCGCTGCCTCCCATTGATAAAAGAAAAATAAAATTTAATTTGGATGATGATAAGTAAAAGTCCAGTGATGCCACCGGATTCTAGAAGTACCTTTAAAACAAGGCAATTATAAAATAAAAATTTTACAAAGAATTTCTGTACTATTGTTTATATTTTTGTGTTGCTATAGCTTATGCTTATATTTTGCTTCAGATCAACCTGTTTCCATCAAGAAAGTGAATAAAGCAATTGGAGGGTAGTGGACCTAATCTGATGTAACAGTGGTTGCTACATGAGATAATTTATTTTATAGGTTGTTTGTTTCTTTTGGTGGGGGGTGTGGTTCCCTGGCTGGGAATCGAACCCAGGCCGTAGCATTGAGAATGCTGAAGCCTAGCCACTACACCACCAGGGATCCCCCTGTTTGTTTCTATTTTAATGAAACATGTATCAAGTACTAGGACAAAGAATAAATAAAACAATGTATTTCACTACTAGGAATAATTTTTATATGAATAAGGTTTAGGTTATCTCATATTTCCTACAGTTTTACATATCTCCCTCCCCTGGGTCATTGGGAAGTAGATTGTAACAGGGAAGAGGGACCTTGTGACAAAGGCCTATGTGCTATGTGCTATGCCTCTGCTGACCCCTCATTTAGTTTATACTTGTGTTCACTATAGTTGTCTATTAGCATCCACTGGGAAGCTTTTGTTTCATATTTCACTTCTAATTTGAACAGATTTATATCATAATTTTTATCTTAGGGGATAATGTGTTAGCAATGCTTGTTTGCGCCCCCGTTACACTTTGAAGGTCAGGAAAGTCTTTCTGACTCTTTTACGCACATGTCTGTTAAAGTTTTTATGATTTGCAAATGAAGTAGTTTTGCATCTTCTGCTGTTAGATAACTAAGGTATAAGAGTTCCTTTTACAGCACATAAATTTAACATCTAAATAATTTAGAGCTCCGGGTACGTTTGCCAGACTAGCCTAACTGAGTAACGTCAACAGATTAAATGTTCCCTTTGCAATCAGCAAGGGTATGAGATACAGCACCTGGGCGGCCCCATCGGGTCTCGTTATAAAATCACAGGCAAGAGCTCAGAGTGCCAGGGTCTCGAGTGACAGGTAGGAGCTGACTTTGGAGGACAGAGCTTTTGTTCTCTCAGGTGTCAGCAGTCATGACCCATGATCTTAGGAAGGTGGAAAACTCTCACAACAATAGAGATAGAGAAAGAGAAGGAGTGAGGACAGGAGAAGAGAGAGAGAAGCAGAGAAATAGAGAGAGAGGGGAGTCAGGGGAAGAAACAGCATGTTTCAGTGAAGGAAGATTCTAGTTATTTATATGTCACTAAATTGAGAATTCATCAACATAACCGTGTATATTTGCACAACCTCAGAGCAAAAGTTGAAAAGCGTTAAGGAATATGTTGTATATGGAAACACTATTTATCCCTGTCAAGGTCAGAATAAGAACTAGCCAGAAAAATAAATAATATTTCCCTTTTTCTAATTTCCAGGTTTGAACTGGCACCTGCTTTTGCCTAGAAAAGGAAGGTTTGGTCTACAGGGCTGATGGCAACAAAAGAAACATTGAAGAGCAGGATCCAGGGATTTATCCGTAATATCCAGTCGACTTCCTGGGAAGTTTTTAAGTGCCAGCAGCCAGTCATCTCGTGTTTAACAAATGGAATTTATCAATCTAAAGATGGTTTTAAATTTGCACATTTAATGATGGGAGGACTCCAATGATCAGTGGAAATTTGGGATGGAGAGCAGCAATATATACTTAGTGAAAATCCCACTTTAGGTCATATTCAGTGCATCAAGTGGACGAACAGGATTTCATTTTAAAAAATAAATAAATACCTTTTTCTCCTCCCAAAATTCTCGTGGAAATCTAAATGCTGTAAGGCAAATAGGAAAGGCAGAAGTACGCATCTATTTCTTAACTATTACTGGCGTAGCTTCTCTGCAGATGAATGGGATAGGAATGAAGAAAAATGCCAAAACATCACAGGGATCTTGTCTACTGACACCTCTTGAAAGTGCTAGTCCTGTGATAGCCCCTTTGGGGCGGGAAGAGGATTGAAGGGGGAAAGGATAGGGGCACTGGTGAAGATGATTTAGAGTGCCTGACCTACAAAGTATCTGAATTTAAGGTGAAACCATTCAATTGCATTCATTACAGAACTCTCACGGGGCACACTAACCTGTACATTTTCGTTTGGGAAGACAGGGTGAACGCGAAGTTTCCCATGCCTGGTTTATGAGGACGGCCTTGAAAACGTCCACAGACGTATTGTTGTCTTGTTGAGTCTGCAGCCAAGAGGGCAAAAACCACTGCAGGAAAGCAGGTGTGCACGTCCTCCTACTTCAGAGGCAACGCTCTTTGAAGCTGGGAAACCAAGGACACTGGTACCTTCAGGGAAACAAGGCTATAATTATCACAATACCCAATTGGCCAGTGACCTTCCATTCCTCAGGCCTGCCCTACTCCCTTGGCTGGCACCAGCCCAGGTCTTCACAGACTGAGCTCTGTGTCCCAGACCGATCGGATCTGGGAACAACCCCCTCACGCACCCTTTGAAAGCGCTCTTAATCTCTTTCTACTACACTGCTCTTGCTGACATAAATCCGCCAGGCCGGGGGGGCCTCTGAACCCCCGCCAAGGGAGGTCCGAGCAGGCCAAGTGGAGTCTGAGCAGCTAAGGCGTAGTAGAATTTATGCTTCCTCTCACCTGTGCCCCTTGTGATCTCGACTCCAGTGTGTTTTTGAAAGTTCGAACGTAACCTCCCAGCGAGTTGCCAAGGCTGCCATCATCACCTCAGTCACAGAAGCAGACTTCTCAAGGCCATTGGAAGCTAATAACAGTGACTCTCAACTTCATTATTCTGTGTGAAATGCTGAAAGCAGATGCCTAATAAAATGAGTTCAGAAAAACCAAAAGAACTATAAATTATCATTTGAAAGGAGCAGCTAAAGAACTCATCTACTCAGAATACCTAAGGGCTGTTTCTCAGTGACAGCAATAATCCAGTATTTGATTTCCTTCTCTTCACCAAGCAAAAGCCTTGGCTGTATTCTCTTAGCACAGATTCTTTTCTTCCTCTGTGAGTCAAGGGTCCAGAGTCAAGAGTTACATAACATTCCCTACCCCACTCCATACACACACACACACACACACACACACACACACCTTCAGCAGATAGCTTCCCAGTGTTTTTTAATGAGGATAGTATTTAGATTCACTGAAAATCAAGGTAGTCTATAACAATAGGTTGTCACAATCCAGTAGATCATAATGTAAGTAGATGTAAGCTTTGGGGAGGGGGGTATATCTTATTTATCTTTCTGTCTCCATAACTGACCCCTATCAGGAACCCAATAAATGACTGTGTGTTAAACAGCAATAAGCATCAAGGAGAAAAAAAATGGGAAAGGAAGACAAGTCAGGATGAGGAGGGTGCAATTTTAGACAGATCGGTTAGGGAACATGTCACCGAGAAGGTGACAATTAAGCAAAGATATTAAGAAGCCAAGAGCACCAGCCAGGTGTGCGTCCAGAGAGAAAACCTTCCAGGAAGAGGGAAAGACAAGAGCAGAGGCTGAGAGGCAAGTCTGTGCCAGCCATGGTATTGAAGGAACAGTCAAGGGCCCAGTGGGACAGAAATGGGTAAATGAGGAGGAAGGTGGGAGGAAAAACGGGCAGGTAATGGGCAGAGCACCTATACTTCAAAGCCCTAGTGAGGACCCTTTGTAGGGAGATGGGAAGCAGCTGTAGGGTCCTGACATGGTCTGACTAGCACCCCGAGGACACTGGGCTGCCTGTTGTGTTGACTTAGATTGAAGGGACAAGGATAAGACAAAAGAAAACAACGAGGAGCCTATTGTAATAATCAGAAAAGAGATGAAGATTAAGATCACGAGGTGTCAATGAGAGTGGTTAAAAAGGGTCAAATCAACTTGGATATATTTAGAAGGGATAGGTAATAGGATTTCCTAGCAGATTGAACAGGGGTATTAGAAAAGCAAAATATAACAACAATGAAAGGAGACAAGATGGGCCCCAAGGTTGTTGGCTCCAGTAAAAGGGAATGGAGTTATCACAGAGATGGAGGGGTTCAAGATGCCTGTTAACATCTAGAACAGTGGTTCTCAACCTGTGGGTCGCGACCCCCTTGGGGGTCGAATGACCCTTTCACAGGGGTCGCCTAAGACCATCGGAAAACACATATCAGATATTTACATGATGATTCATAACAGTAGCAACATGACAGTTATGAAGTAGCAACGAAAATAATTTTATGGGGGTCACCACAGCATGAGGAACTGTATTAAAGGGACGTGGCACTAGGAAGGTTGAGAACCACTGATCTAGAAGGTGTGAAGCGATCTAAGCTGCAGGGTAAAAAGTGTTCTCAAAAATAGGCTCAAAGCCCCTGCTCTAATGAGTATGTTAGGAACTTGGAATTTGGGGGTTTGTACCTGTTTATGGGGATGGGAGGAATCGCTTTCCCGAAGTAACAAGGACAGAAAAATCCTAATTAGAAAACCTACTTTGAGTTACGACTTTTAAACTCCTGATCTTCCCCAAGCTCTTTCTCTGAAAATCTGGGCCCTTTTCCTACCCTACCTGTTCTGCACTCCCACCTCATATATATGCCCAAGTTGGTCCTGGTCGGATTACAACAGGGCCACACTCCCAATTGGAATGAATGTGCCTTGTACATGGTAAACTGTACGGAAGCAGTGGCTCTCGGCTCGTGGACGGTCTCTGAGGACCACCACGAACTCAGGCACCTCTTCCACTCTTCCACTCATTGGGTTACTGGCTGCCTTGCACTTCTTGGCCATTTCAGAGATTTTCTACATTGCAAAGGAGGAAGGTTACAGGTCAACTAATCATTCAAATAACCCTGCAATGCTTCAAGAGATTCATTCAGTGTCCTTATCACTTGCGTTTCTTACCTTGGTTGTAAGTCAGGGTCACTGTGATTTCTTTAAGACAGCATTTGAAAGGGGAGAAGCAATTGATCATTATAGGAATAAAAGACTGAGCTAGATGCAGGAGCAAATATTTTTTTCTCCTCATGACCGTAGGAAGTTTCATATGCTCATATCCTCACTATTCATGGCTTAGGAGGTGGCTGTGAGATTTGGATTCAACAACATGGATTAATCTACAAACAGAAGTTAAGTGTTCTCGTGTTTGTTATTCTCGTGTAATCCTCACATCCACACGGAGAGGTGGTATTATCTTATAGTTCAGTGCAGGAGAAATGAGGCTCAGAGAGGGTGAGCAACCTGCCCAAGGCCAGGCCACCTATGAACAGCAAGAGCTGGCCTTCCACCCCGGGTCTTTAGGGATCCTACTCCCATGCCATATGTGAGCAAATAATGAGAGATTAAGACAAAGCTAGATAGGCTCTAGGCCCAGAGTTAGCCAAAGATGACTTGTCTTCTTTTTAAAAAAGGAATTAACCGTGTGGGAGAGATTTCACCTTTGAATAGTGAGATTACACTCTTAGTTGCTAGGAGAAAGTGGGTAAACACTTTATTCAAAGCCTAAAAGATGTGATAACAGTGGAATTTTCCCTTTTTCATTTGCTCAAGAGAGTGTCCAAATTCATAACCATAATATATACACATAGTGTGTGTGTGTGTGTGTGTGTGTGTGCATGTGTGTGTGTGTGTGTGTGTGTGTATCTGGGAGAGAGAAAGAAAGAGAGAGAGACTAATAAACGCCTACTCTGGGCGTGCTCTCTGTTATGTGCTCTCCCTACATGATTTCTCTTAATCTTTGCATCAGTCCCATGAGGCAAATACTATTATATATCTCCCCTATTTTACAAATGAAGAAACTGAGAGTCTGTCAGGTTAAGGTTTGTGTACTCATCTGCAGTACGCAAGCTTGTGAAGGATACGCCCAAGGTTCCAGCCCACGTGGGGCTGAGTAACTCCCCATTTCCTCTGCAGCCCCATACGCACCATTTGAGAGCTGTACTCCTGTTGCAGTCGCTACTCTCAAACTTCAATCATGGCCACGTAAATTGATAGCTTTCACACTGACATCTCGGTACTTCTGACCAAGTTATGAAAGTAAGCATATTCTTTCAGCTCAGCAATTTCATTTCTGGGAATTTTCCCTAAGGAAATAATAGCTATATGTGTACAAAAATTGATGTGCAAATAAGTCCTATACATTGTTATTCAAGTTACTCATAATGAAGTTATTAATACCAATACTGAGTTGTTGGATTCAAATGTGTAGCAGGAGCTAGGCTAGACCCATTATGTATATCCGTACCAGAAATGTTATGAAGTCATTGAAAATCATGTTGTAGAAGAATCTTTGATAATACGGGGACACTCCGGTGATGCAGTAAGTGAACAGAAGCAGATGCTATCCCCATTCTGTTGTATACATGCAGGGTATGTAATATTCATTAAAAAAATACAAAAAGAGGTACACTAATTTAATTTGGCTCGAGGATGACAAGAGGCCTTCTTTAGCCAGAGGTTCAATGCAGTGTCTCTGTGAGGTTCCGTAAGTATCAGCATATTTTCCCATTGCTCACGGGACAGAGTCCAGACTTCTTAACTGAGGTTGCTGATCCCCAAATGATTCCAGTCATCTTCTGACCGTCTGTCTACCCTCTCCCTGCACTGCTCACTAAGCTTTACCCAGATGGGTCCTTTTTAAGAATAAGCTCCTCAATTATACCTGTTCAACCCTATACCTATGCAGGGCTTTTGCACACACTATCCTTTGGGTCTGGAATGCTTTCCCCCATTCTTCTCAGGGCTGGCTTCTTTTTTCAGGTCTTGGCTTAAATGTCTCCTCTTCACGGGGTCCTTCTTTGACTACCTAATGTAATGTAGGCATCCTCATTTATTCTCCTACATATCCTTCCTTTTTAATATGTATGATAACTTATTATGGCATATTTATGTTTTTTTCCTTGTTCAGTGTCTGCCTTTTCATAGAAGCTAAACCTCGTGGAAGTAAGATCCACACCTTTGCACTCCTGCATGCAGGTGCCTACTCAGAGGCTGTTCGTGGTGGGAACTCAATAAAGAGTTGTTGAATAAATGAACAAAGTCAATACAAAGTTATTTGACACTGACTGTACCTAGCAAAGTGCTACGGAAAATTTAAAAGCTTGTAGGAGAAAGAAGACATAGACTAGTGGTGGCTGGTAATGGATGTAGATCAGTGTAACATGCAGGCTACAAGAATTCGTACAAGGAAAGGTCCCACTTACTTCTAAACCATTTTCTAAGAATGGCTCATTGGATCTTCGCTGCATCCTACATCCTAGAAGTAATGTGCACTAGACAAAAATATCACTGAGCACAGGTCTCCCACTTCTCCAAAGGCATCTTGAGCCAGGTACATTGATGTGGAACCAACATGCACTGCTTTGCATGTCCTCATGGCCTCTTTTGCCTCGCACAGTCCCTCAAGATCTGGCTTCCTTCTTTAAGCAAGGGGAGACAACATGCTGTACTACAGTCCAAGGGCTTGTCCAAAATCCCTAGGGCAGTGGTTCACAAGTAAAAGCCGTTATGTGTCCTGAAGAACCATATGAAATACTAAAATGGTGGCCAAAAAAATCACTTTTGTGTGCAAGAGAAAGCTTTGTATGTAAAATCTTATAGAAGGTTTAAGAACAATTATAGGAAAAAACACAAATGATAATTCTATGCATTAACTCAATGTTTCCCCCTCTGCAGACTGGAAAATAGCAACCTTTATCTGACTCCAGAAATGGGACATGTAGGGTTAGCTTAGGGCCCATCAGTGTTCCCAGGAAATGTTGTCCACTGACATGAAACTGGGTGTTTGCGGTGGGGGCTGGGTGTGGTATAAATATTTTCCGAGCCCTATTCAAGCAGCAACTTCTATCTGCTACCATGCTATCAATTTTTCCAACAGTTGATTGCAAATTCACCTCATAAATCAATCTGTACAAGAGGTCAGAAGCCAACCACAGCCAATTAAAACCTCTCAGCAATAATTCATCCAAGATCTGAGTAAGGATTTTTTTTTACAAGTCCTAGGAGGCTCTTGTTTATTCTAATCAGATCAAGAAAGGAAGAACTAAATTGGGTAGAACCCGCATTTTTCTCTAATCCCAGAACACAAACTGAGATGTTTTTACAAGGAAAGGAAGAGGAAGAGGAGAAAGATATGGGGCAAGAGTGGGCCGAAGAATGCAAACACTTTCTCCACGTACAGTAACATTACTGAGGCTCTCCCCAAGGCTAGACCTGCTTCCAATGGCTTCATCCGGAGGAACTTCCCTTCCAACCTTTGTGGAGCCTGAGCCCTATCAGTACTGTATCCACCAAATAAATACAACTAAGCCACTATGTAATGAGTGCCTGTGACACACCTGGCCCTGTGGAAGATTGAAATAAACCCAGAATGTCTGTGCTTTTTGGGAGACTTTAGACTAGAGAAGGTTACCCAGGTGTGAGAACGTGCTAGAAAAACTAGAAAGCTGTATAGCATATACTGTAAGTATGAGGGCTGTCTGGAAAAAAATCCAGCCATAAATGCCTATATTTTTTCATAATACATGGCTGGATACTTTCCAGACAGCCCTCGTGTATCAGTATGTATATATTAATATGCTATAACTATACAACTGTAGCTGTATTTTTACTAAAGACCTGTGTTGGAAGCTGAGTGAACTTGGACAAATGACTTAGCTTTCCAAACTTCGGTTTCCCATCTGTTAGATGGGGAATAATATTATACAGTACCAGTAAGCATGTGGTAGATTAGAGGAGGCGTTTGCAAAGCAGTAGCGTGCTCTCTGGTCCCCGGAGTGCCTGCTCAGTGCTGGCTACAACCAAAAACGATATTAGACTCTCGGCCCCGCTGCGGTGCTCCCTAGTTATCAGCTCCTTCAGTTTCAAGATTCTCCCTGCAGCCCCAGGTCAAGCCAGACTTTTGATTGATGGCTCTCTGGGTCTGCGATGACATCTACTGGAGGTTGGGACTGAGGGACCGCAGGCTCCTGCAGGCCGGGTGCCCACAGCCTGCCTCAGCCTCCTCCATGGGGGCAGAACAGAGACGGGGCAGCCTCGGCCGGGCCGGAGGGGCTCCGTGCGGCCCAGCACACTCCGGCCTGATTAGCAAGACTCTGGTCTAATCCCCGTCTCCGACATCCTCAGGCCCACCAGCAAACCTTCCAGCTCCTTTTGAAAACAAAGTGCTTAATTTTGGAAATGTAAAAGTAAATGTTTATTATAAGCATTTGCAGATTTGAAGTGTATAAAGAAAAAATTAAGTCTCCCAACTTCTACCCTCTTTATTGTGCTTCCCCACTACCATATCCTGGGGTGATCAATGGCAGTTGTTCTGTGGCTGTCCTCCCATGACTTGTAAATACTTTAAAAGTACTTTTAAAGTGTTTATAAAAGCACATATAATTGTACAGACATATGATAAATATTACTGTGCAACTTGGTTTCTTTCCCCCCACAATCCAAAGTGTGGTGGACATCTTTCCCAGCTATTATTTAGACACTCCAGACAAAGCTGCAAGGTATTTACCCAAGCTCCACAGGATACTCACCAAAGTGAATAGAAGTATCAGCTTTGACTTCCTGGCCACTGTCTTTTGTATTTCACTCACGGAAGTCCAAAGCACTAGGTTCCAAAACCTAGTCTGGGATGGAGGAAGTACGTCAAAGAACTCCTAATGGTTTTATTTCTCTGTAAGCCCAGAGGAGCTATGGCTATTTATGGCCTTTCTCCCTGTCCCAGGAAATTCTTTGTCTTTAGGTTTTGCCTAGATTTTGAGACATGTGCAAAGGAAAACTGGCAGCAAGAGCCACTGTCTCCCTCTCAGCGGTCTCTCTGCGATGACCAACACCACGTGGTCCCCACTGAGGATGAAGTAATGGTGTGTGTGCTTGTGCAAACAAATTTTGTGCTTACCTTGTACAGGGTGACTGGGCCCTCAACCACACCAGCCAGGAATGCAGAACCCTGCAGAAAACACATCACAATAAACAGGGCACACCCAAGACACTTTGCTGTTGGAACAGCTGGCATTTTAATGAAACTGGCCAGAGTGAGTCCAAGAGTAGAGTTCGAAGTCATCAAGTCCTCAGAAATTCCTGAGAAAATGAACACGAAGCCAGACCCTGTCCCACACCCACGACTCCAGAGAGGCAGGACGTTCACAGTGGCCGTGGCCAGCTCAGCTGTCCTAGTCTCTTGTTCTGCATTCAGCACCAGCAACACCATCGAGAGAAATGGGGGTGCTCTTGGGGTGAGGTTCTTGGGTAGGCAAGAGACCAACACGCTCACATCCACCCTGTGTTGGGGCAAGAGCATAAATGAAGAGACCCAGCTGAGTGAATCAAGATAAGAGCTAAGAAAAAGTCATGTATCTTGGGAGGGAAAAGGGTGCTCTGACACCAAGCTTAAGCCCCTAAATCCTGCCTAGCACTAACAAGGATAAGAGTCTCCTTCCATCTGGAAACCCAACGGCCCTCCCAGAGTTATTTATCACTTGCCCACCATGTTTATTATTGTTTGAGAGCCAGAGAAAGTGGCTGTGTTTACAGCAGGTTAAAGGGATATCAGAACACAGCACATAGGTCACATGAGACCCACGGAGCCTGCTGGAGATTAGACAGCAAAAATCACGGGGCACGGAGACCCACGTCGACAGACACATACATATTCTCTAATTGCACTCGTGTGTGTGTTTATCACTGGGCTGTGAGCTTCTTGAAGATAGGGGTGATGGTTTATTCCCTGTACATCCTCTCTCAATCATCCTTTCACAAGAAATGAGATTTATGAAGCAGGAGCTCAATAAATATTTGTGAAAGGAACTCAATCAGAGAATAGAATTTGTTCTATCGGTAAAAACAACTTAATCTTCAGCTAATGCTGTTCAGAGTCTAGCACATGAGGGACTGGATTAGCCAGGGCACGAGGAAGAGACAAGCAGAAATGAAAGGAGATGCTGTTTCCAACCTTCTCAGTGAGTTGAGTGAAATCGCTCTCAGTTTTCACACAATGGGTGACTCCATCTGTTAAAATAACTTTTTCATTTTCTCACTAAAATTTTTGACGTAGTGGTCAAATCCCTTCCCCTTCCTCATTTTAGACAGAGGCTTAAAATATATTTAAAAAGGAAATATATATAGATCCTGTAGCACAATGCCTGGGACATGCCCCCCTCTCCCCAATTCTTGTAATCAATAATTATTGATTGAATTGCTAACATGTTTTCTTCTCCTTCCCCTCTCCTGTGGCCTTTAATTCATGGAAGTTGTAGTAAACCAACGCAGGTTCTTTCCTGAGCGCACAGTTTGGCAGGAGAAAGAAGCACGAGAACCAGGAGGAGATTCAGTGACAACCTGGAGTAAGGGTGAGCGCTCCAGTTTGCTGCAAAAGGACACGTGGAAGTAGCTGCCATTAACAAGGCCACTTGGTGCTTCAAAGCCAGGCTGAACACATTCAAGTGACATTCCGCTGACAGGCACCTAACTTCTGAAAACTCTTTCTATATTACAGGTTGTTATGGTTATAATGTGTCTCGCTCCTCATCTCCCCACTTTCAGAAAAGATAACACGTTTATAGGCTTTATCAGAACTCCTCTGTTTACTGTCTTTGAACATGACCCAGAAGAAAATGACAATGGAAGCGACTCACAATAGCTGATAACAGAAAGAGGTGGAAACGCCCCCCGCTAGTCCTCCAACCCCACCTCCACTTTGAACAATGACATTTAATTTGGAAATTTGCACTGTTTGTGGCCTATAATAGCATTCACTTGGAAGAAGCATGCAGATTTGTAATGTGAAATAATTAAGTGTATCCTTTTGTTTGAAAGTTCTTTACTATCTACAATGAGACAGGGAGAAATGGAACAGAGACTCCTCAGATTCTATAGAAATAAAAATATATTTATAAGGATAAGAATACGATATTATGGGTAACTGCTTTCTCACTAACTTAAACTCTGATATGGGCATTAATTTTTGAGAAGTCTTTGACAAATTCGGCATTTCTCAAAAATTTGTGCAAAACTCAGAAATGCTGATTGAAAAGGTATAGAGTAGAATTCAGTCAAAAAAGCTGGAGAGGGAGTTCCCTGGTGGTGTAGTGGCTAAGGCTTCGGTGTTGGCGCTGTCAGCGCTGCGGCCTGGGTTCGATTCCTGGTCAGGGAGTTACCTACATACCAAAAAAAAGCAAAAAAAAAAAAAAAAAAAAAAGCTGGAGAATCTGGGCCCATGTCTCCCTCCAATTGAGTTTGATTGATCTATTTTTTCTTCTGTTTTTTTCAAATTTCCCAGTCATATTTTTTCAATGCCATCATTTTAGTTTCCAATAGTATGGTAACTGTACTTTTAGAATATAAAAATTTTATATTACATACAAATTAATTCTTTTATCCAATCAATATTGACTGAATGGCCCACACCGTACCAAGAACTGAGTTAAAAGGCTAATAAAATCTGTGAGTCCACCTTTTCCTATAACCCTTGTTATTGAATCCATAGCAATATTTTACATGCCTTTCATAATGCCCTAAAACTAGGCTGACCAGATGAGCTGTTTTAAACAGGCCAGAAAACACTGGTACAGAAAACAGCAGTATTGTCCCATTTAAAGTGGTGTGTCTGGTCAGCCTACCTGAAAAATACGCAAACAAAACTTATTAGGACACAGAGGAAACTCAACGTAGATTATGGACATCACAAATGATAACGTAACTGCACTAAATGAGGGGGGTGAAAAGAGCTGATGAAGTCACGGGAAAACTGTCTTGACTGACCATTGTCAGGCTAAAGACAAAAAAACTATCTTTAAATACTGTGTGATATTTAGCAAACGTGTTTCTTATTCAGTGTTTACTAGAACAAATAAGAAAATAGGTTGTGAATAATCACAGCCTGGTTTCTCATTGTTGGTGAAAGAAGTTACAAATAAGAAAAGGAGAAATATGAAAATGAATGCTGTGGTGCCAGGCTGGAATTCAAGCTGTCAGTATAAATTCATAGTGTGTGTGTGTGTGTGTGTGTGTGTGTGCGTGTGTGTACATACACACAGACAAATAAAGATACATACAGAAAGATACATACAGAAAGATACATTCAGAAAGATACATACAGAAATTTCAATAGGGAGACAGTACTAATGGGTATATAAGCATGGACTATACATGCTGAATTTTCTAGCTCTGTCTGCTGATGGGACCTAGAAGCAAAAATACCCAGCCTCAATGAGCACACCCAGTTCCCAGATCTCAGTTTCTAAACATCTTCTCCAAGAAAAGGAACCAGTGCTCCTTGGAGAAGTAGCAGGGCAAGGGGAAGGTGCAGGGAAAATATAAGTCCGGAATATTTTGGGGAGCCAGAAAATAGGAAAGTGCTCAAAATAAGAGAGGGCATGTCAAACACAAAACAAAACAAAAGTCTACCTCAAGGAGTTCCTGATGGACAAGTTAGAGCAATTTGAGCGACAAAATAAATATTGATACTATTTTTCCCCATAAAATGAAATAAATATCCATGAGTCTATATTAACATAAATATGTAATTGAAGAAATAAATAAATAAATAAATAGCTAAGAAGAGATTGCTCTTCCTTACAGTAGAATTCTAATGAATAGATGTAGAAGGAAAGAAGGGAATAAAAAATCACCATTAGGTAAATATCACAGTAATACTTGTTGCAGAGAAAATCCACCAACGGATGCCAAAAAAAGAAAAAATCAATGGACAAAAGATTTGAAGACTTGCAAAATCTCAAAGTATCTCCTTCAAGATACTTATAGAGCTGTGCAGCCATAGAAGAGAATGATTGACTGATGCAGAGAGCTCCCCAGTCAATGAGGACTGTCCAGAAAGTACCCAGCCATGTAATATGAAAAATAGAGGCATTTATGGCTGGGTTTTTTTCCAGACAGCCCTCCTACACATTGGGAAACAAACAAACAAAAAATCAAGATGCAGCACTATATGTATAGTATAGTACCTTCTATGTAAAAACAAAGGGAGACTATGAATATATATGATGTGTCATTATTTTTCTAAAAAGAACTGCAGGAAGGATAAACTGCAACAGAATAAAAACCTTTATGGGGAGAGGGGTTGAGGATGGTGGGAGTGGGATTTCTTTGAGGACACCCTTTTATATCCCTTTGATTTTTGAACACTGTAACTATTTTATATGTTCTAAAAATAAACTTATGGCAAATGGAAAAAAAATAAATAAGCCCTAACAATTGAAACAAAACAGAAACAAATGAAGCTAACTGTATATCAAATTAATATCATAACTATACAGAGAAAAGAATTTTTCAAAACAACTTTCAAGTACAGTATGCCTTAATGGGATATCTCAGAAGGAAAAAAGAACTATAAATAAGTCTTAAACTTTACTCAGGTTTAGAGAGAGAGAGAGAGACATCAAACAAATGTGGCAACTATTAAAAAGTGTTGACTATATATGAAGCGTATGCTGTGAATTATCCTACTTCTTTCTGCTTTTGTATAAGCTTGAAATTTTTTGAAATAAAAAGTTAACAGCATGTGTTACAACTGGCATGAGTGTTAGATGATCTGGGCTCCCGGATGTACCGATGCCACTTGCTTTGCGAACTAAATGAGTCATTTCACTTTCCTTCTCAGTAAACTGAAGCTTTGGAACAACATGTCATCTTGGGTCCCTTCCAGTTCTAAATGTGTTATTCTATGACCCACAAGTCAACCTCTCACAACACTGAAAAACCAAACCCCAATAGAAAAATCATTACATCAAGGATCTGCAGAGAGAAGTTAGGGGTTTCTAAAGACATTTTTTAAAAAAATCATTCTAATGATCACATCACAGAACACCTGACCACTTAAGATCTTCCATCTATCCCTTTGTATCGCTTTTGCTAAGTCTTGTCCTGCCAAATACTACCAGGAGGTGAAACATTTTGGTATTTTTTTATTCCCACAATTAATCCAGGAACAAAAACTCCAGAAATATATTCTTCATAGGAACTGCTCCCAAATTATCATAAGCAAGTGAAAAACAAAATAAACCAGTATCAAAGAGTTAAAAGTTATCTCATTAGAATGAAAATGTTTAATACACAGATATTCCCTAATATTTTAATTAAATATAATCTCTTTTCATTAGTTGAACTCCTAAGTAACTTTATGGTAAGTCAGCTTATCAGCTCACAGACATACACATGTGTGTGAATGTATATGAGGGGTGTCCTGAAAGTATCCAGCCAAACCATTCTTGTTATATTGACAATGGCTGGATTTTTTCTGGACAGCCCTAGTGTATGAGATCGGGCAATTAATTTCATGAACTCATCCTAGAAAACGTGCTGCATACCTCATTCCCAAATATCACTACAGTCACCTTTGAAGTACCCCCCTGGGAAGCTATGCACAGATGCCAGCACCTAGTCCACCCCTCAAAGCCATTTTGGAACTCTTTTTCTGAAATGGCCAGCAGAGCTGTTGGTTAGACACAAGGATACATTAACAAACATTCATACACTTCATTGAAGTATAATTGACACATAAATAAGTGCATTTATTTTAAATGTGCAGTTTAGTGAGTTTTGACAAATGCAGTCAGTTGAATAAATTACCAGTACGATCAATGTATAACATACTTCCATCACCCCCAAATCTCCCTACGTGCCTCATGGTGCATTTCCATCATCCATTTCACTTCCCAGTCCCAGGCAACCACAGATCTGTTCTCTGTCACTACAAATTAGAATTTCTGAATGTATTTATCAGTGAGTATGTGTATGTACACACACACACACACACACACACACACACACATTACTATGAATTTATACTGACAGCTTGAATTCCAACCTAGCACCACAGCATTCATTTTTCACTTTTCTCCTTTTCTTACTTCTAACTTCTTCCACCAACAGTGAGAAACCAGGCTGTGATTATTCACAACCTATTTTCTTATTTGTTCCAATAAACTTTGAATAAGAAACACGTTTGCTAAATATCATACAGTATTTAAAGATAGTTTTTTTGTCTTTAGCCTGACAATAGTGAGTCAACATAGTTTTCCAGTTATGACATCTTACAGAGTTGTTTGTACAGTGCTGTCAACAGAAGCACATGGTGGTGGCAAGCTCACGAACTTAATTGTCAGATTTTGGCGATCAGGACAGTTCTGATGGCCATGCCAGAAAAAGAGTTCCAAAATTGCTTTGAAGGGTGGACTAGGCACTGGCGTCAGTGCACAGCTTCCCAAGGGGAGTGCTTCGAAGGTGACCGTAGTGACATTCAGCAATGAGGTACGTATGTAGCACTTTTTCTAGGATGAGATCGTGAATTTCAAGTAAATGGCTATAGACTTTTATTTTAAAATTTCAATAGAGACTATATAAGCCCCAAAGCAACATCACATCTATAGAAATTGCCTGCTTTATTCTCCTTTTATGTGGATATAATTACGTTTCGCTGCCATTATTCATGGCTTCAAGCTCTGTGTATGCGCGTGCGCACATCCATACGTACAGCAGGTAATAGAAAGCACGCCCTTGTCGATAGCAGCTGTGTTATTCTCAGCATGCTCATTCTTTCCTTCTTCCGTTTGGTTCACGTTGATTCAGGTCCTACTACATGGCGGACACTGTACTAGGTCTCGGGAAAAGTGTAGAGCAGCGCTGTGTTGTCTCCTGAGGGAGACACTTCGGTTGAAAGCATGTTGAGCGTGAGCGGATCTCTTAGAACAGCTCTGCCCCCGGCTGCTCCGGGGGACGTCAGACAGCAGGCCATGGACCGCCGGCAGAGGCTGCCGCGGTTGGGGAAAGGTGAGCTTCACCACGAATGTGTGAGGAGACACATCTGGGTTTCAGACTGTCATGCTGTATGTTGCCTTAGGTGTTAGGGAAACATTGCAAAGTCCGGCAAGAGCTGGAGGTTCTCATTCTCCTCTTTCACCACCTGACACGGTTTTCTGTTTCAGGAAATGGAGTGAATGTTTAGTATAACAAGACAGTGAGAGCAAAGCGCCCGCCACTGGGCCTGGCATGCAGCTTATGCCAGAGTGAGGGAGAGAACCAGCACCTATTTCTGAAAATGTCTAGGCTAACTCCAACTATGCCTGTATTTCATTTATTCTTTACCACCACTCTATCAGATAGCTGTTATTAACATATACCCATTTTATGAATAAGGAAACGAAGATTCAGGGAGTTGGGTAGCTTGTGCAGGGTCACAGAGCCAGCTAGTAGATATGGGTCAGGAATTCAAACCCAAGACTGCCTACGCTCCGATTTTTTTTTATTACGCCATGATGTCCTTGGGAAGTAGAAGGTCTGGATAAGGCCTTTCGTTCCTGACCCAAAGGAATGAGCTGACCTATAAAACTTGTCCTTTGGATACTTTTGCTCCATTCCCATTTCATATTTCCTACCATTATTTCTATAAATCAGGAGTTGGAAAGCATTCCTGTGGCAAATTGCGAGCGTCCCCACCACAGCCGGTTGTCTTGTATCGAGCCTGCTTCCATTGCTGCCTCTCTCCTTTGACAACTTAGGAACTTAGGACCTTTGCAAAAACCTTTTATAGTTTTTATATTTATTCTAGCCAAAAAGACTTGGTGTGTCCACACAGAGGACTTACATATGAATGTTCATAGCAGTTTTATTAAAACAGAAAAAAAGAAAACACCTGGAAACAACCCAAATGTCTATCAGCAGGTGAATGAATAAACAAATCTTGGTACATCCATACAATGGAATCCTGCTCCACAATCAAAAAGAACAAACTAGGGACACACATAGCAACACGGATGAATTTTTCTAAATGTTTTTAAAATGTTGCTGAATGAAAGAAGCCAGATGATTCCATTTATGTGAAATTCTAATGTGTAGTGACAGAGAACAGATCTGTGGTGGTCTGGGGCTGAAGAGCCAAATGGATGATGGAGATGGACCATGAGGGACATAGGGAGATTTGGGGGTGATGGAAGTATGTTATACATTGATTGTACTGGTATTTACTCAACTGACTGCATTTGTCAAAACTCACTAAACTACACATTTAAAACAAATGCACTTATTTATATTATACTTCAATGAAGTCTATGAATGCTTTTTAAAGTACCCTTGTGTCTATTTTCTTTTTATTCTCCTTGCTCCATAAGCGTGTGCGCAGTTTGTGGCTAGGGTGCTATAAGGGTGTCAAAGGAGAATGGGTCTTAGACTTGCCACTTGCTACCAACAGGCCTTTCTAGGAAACATCAGATGAGTCTGTGCGGAAGTCAGTGCTGTTTTTCCATCACCAAGGGGATTGCTGCGGAACGGCGCCCCCAAAGTTCATTATCTCAGCATTTAATCTTCTGTTTTTGTTTTTTCAAAATACAGAAAAGTAATTAGAAGACATGATGGGCAATAACCTCTGTGCCAAATTACCTTGTTTTAATTTGATGATGCTTTTGAATTGTTCAAGCTCAAATAATTAATTTAAAAACTGCCAGTCTCTTGATACACTTTTTTTTGGAATGTGCATACCATGTATTATAAGGAATGTTTTTCACGGTGAAATCTTAACCCCCTAAGATACACAATGACCACCAGACCACTGATCTGCTTCAAATATTCTAAAGATAATAAGCCACAAGTTCACAGGAGAAAATTATTGCCTGGCCAGTCTCTAGCAGTCCAAGTTTAACCATTTCTTTAGTGACATTTATAAAACCCCATTACTTTAATCAGATCATAAGAAGACTGAATCAGGTTTCAGATTCACTCAGGGTTGATAATTGAGCTCATTCCTGAGAGGCCTAAGGAGCACTAAAGCACTGAAGTGAAACCATGGAAATTAGTGATTTGAATAGGAGAATCATGAACTTTGGTAAAGAAAACATTCCCCGTCAGGGCGCTCATGGAACAAGCTTTGCCAAAACCTAATAAGATTAATGAAAGTAAAATTAAGGAAAACATTGTGAAGCTTTGTTTTCCAGGGAACGAAGGAAGAGAAAGGGGGAGAAAGAAGATCCACCTCACGTACACCCACCCTGACCTACGTAATTATGGCCCACGTAATTACCCTGGCCCTCCTTGCTAAGGAAAAGCACTGTCCAGGCCTTTCTTCCGATGCTGATAGGTTTGCCTTCGGAATACTTGGCCCCTCTAAATGAAACCAGAGTAAAATTCCCAGCCATCTTTTGTAAATGTTTGTTCTCCACAAGGGCAGGGTGACTTCCTAAGAGGGTGAGCTGGCTGAAGATCTGAGCAAGCTTAGACAACAGAGTCAGAGCTGCCCTTGAACTCTGGGAGCCGTGCACAGCAGCACACACATGCTCCACCCTGGTGTGGGGCCCTGACTGGAGCTCAGAGATCCTGCTCTGTCCTCACTCACATGCCCTCAGCCACACTGGCCTTCAGGAGCCCGTAAACCTGTCAGGCACACCCCACCTTAGGAACTGTACGGCTTCCTCCCTCTCCTTCAAGTCCTCACGCCAATGTGCCTTTTCAATAAGGCCTTTCCTTCCCCCCACTTCCCCCCGCCCCCGAAGCCAGCTCCATTTTTTCCCCATAGTTATCACCATCTAATATACTATCTAGTTCACTTGTTTATATTTATTGTATGACTCCCCTGCTACAACATAAACTCCATGAGGGCAGGCTTTTGTCAGTTTTCTACCATGATATCACTGATTTATGTGCTCAGTAGGCACTTAGCAATTTATTTTTTTTGGTAGTATGTGGGTAGTTCCCGGGCTGGGAATCGAACCCAGGCCGCAGCACTGACAGCGTCAGCGCCAAAGCCTTAAGCCACTACACCACCAGGGAACTCACCACTTAGCAATTTTTAAAAGAGCAAATGAATGGATTATCCTGTACTTGCCTTTTCATGACACTATTCCCTTTTGTTGTGAATGCTTATTTAATTACCTGTCTGCCTGAATGAATTCTAAGCTCTGTGCAAGTAGGGACGGTATCTTCGTCACTCAGTAAATGCTCCCAGCTCCCGGCATAATGCCAGGCACACAAATAGGCCTTCCATAATCACTTACTGAGTGAAAGAATTAAACCATCTTAACCACCATTCTGAGTGTTCTGAAATGGGAGTAAGGAGCCCCGGATTCCAAGTAACTTCGGGAAAAATCTCTTGACCTTAGTGGACTCAGTTTCTTCATACGAACAATGAAGGAATTGGGCCAGAGTGACAATAAGATCTTAACTGGGTTTTGGAATCTATGGCCCCACACCTTCATGCCAAGTCTTCCTCTCTTCTTACCCATTTAAAAAAGTCCACATCAAGTGTGGTTACTAAGACATTTTAGACAGCCCCAGGGCTTTTGAGACAACCTGTGAATGGAAAGGAAGAGATTGCCTCCTCCTTTGATACTGGTGCCATTGCCCAAAGTCTGAGTCTGTCTAGGGTTAGGTTAAGTTGATGTCATAAATAGTAGGGTTTTTGAAAATAGTTTATTTATAGTAGTCTCTCCCATTGTTAGATCACGTTGCTCTAGTTTGAATTTCAGAAATCTTAGACGCGTTCCTTCAGAAAATCATAGGGTCCAGAGAGAGATAAAAACCAGAGCTGAGTGTCTTTTATGGAGTCAGTGAGAATTGACTGGGCTGCCTCTGATCATTTATTCAGAGCCTTTTCAAGAGTGATACCTCTGTTCTAAATTCTAGATCACTATCTTGGTTTCTAGTGTTGGATGTCCATGTGATCTACCAATATACTGCTTGAAATCGCGAGTTGAACTTTTGTTTGTTTTCATCGCAGCTATAAAAATGGCTTAATTGATAAAGCCTTTAGCAAGGTGCTTTAATATTCCTATCCTTGGTCTATATGTTTAATGTTTGCACTACTTTAAGAATTCATTGAGAATATTTGGCCTTGATTATTCTGCATTTCCAACCCACCAATTTTGGGGTGGGCTAAGTATGCCCATGATTTCATTGATTCCACAATCTCAATAGAAAAAAAAGCATTGAAATATTCTGAAGCTGACCACATCCTGCTTTCTATTTTTAAAACTCATTCTAATTCAGAAAAAGCTAAGTTTGAATGGTCCTTGCTTGGTATCAACCAGCGTTTCCTCCTCCAAATCAAGGCTGACCCATGCTATGTCACCAAGCACCCATGAACAGCTTACTCAGGATGTGGACACATCTCTTCAGACAGGGTGGCCTATCACAGATTGAATCCACCCCAGTGAGATCTTCAGTAGGGACTTAGCCAAGCTGGGGACCAATGTTAGATGGGGTAGTTGAGGAAATGACACATCAAGACTTAAAGGAGGAGTTTCCTGGTGGTATAGTGGCTAGGCTTCAGCACTGTCAACGCCACGGCCTGGGTTCAATTCCCAGCCAGGGAACTAACCCCCACCCCCGCAAAAAAAAAGACTTAAAGGAATTCTCTGCAGAGAGAATAGCATATGCAAAGGTCCTGAAGGGAGAATATGCTTTACAACGTACATGAAACAGACAAATATCAGTGAGACTGGTATGTGGTAAGTGGGCAGTCTCATGGAACAAATCAATCTAAGTAAGTTTTATTCTTAATACCAAAGTCTCTCCTTCTCATTTTGGTGTAAATGATGGCACTGGCAATGATAGCATTGAAAATTTGCACTCAGGTTGGGGTTCCCCAAGACAGAAATTGGTTGTTTAAATAAAGTTTTTCTACCTCTGATCTAACTTCCCTATAGTCCCTTTGCATTCTAATACCTGCCTTCTCTTTCCCACCCTTGACCACAGTCTAAGAGAATTCTCACCTCTCTTCCTGACCTGCGAGAGCTTTTGGATTTATGAGCTAGTAACTCAGCTGCCTGATTATAGGTTTACTTTCGTTATCCCTGATCATCTGTTAGTTTCTATCCTTTGTCTGGCTTCCACTTCTGCCTTTGTTCTCTCTCTAGGTGCATGCCTTTGGTGAGTTGACAAAAATACTCCATCTGGTCCACCCTGCTTCGAGGTACTCTACACTTTGATGGAGACTTCATACCTGGAGCTCACTTCCCTACCCTTAAGACCAGACAGATGGCAAGACACTTAACGAATCAATGTTGACTTTTAAGCACTGCTGAAATCAGGAGTTCTTTTATGTTTTCTTTTAGAAGTTTTACTATTTAGCTTTGATTTTTTAGGTTATGATCATTTTCATTAATAATTATGAATAATTTTATGTATGGTTTGAGGTAAGGGATGAGGTTCATTTTTTCCATGTGAATATACAATTGGAAAAATTCCATTTGCTGGCGAGTGGGAGGTTTATCTGTCTTTGTTGGATTACCTTGACATCTTTTGTCCAAAATCTCCCATAATACATGTTTGGGTCTATTTCTGGGCCACATATTCTGTTCTATTGATCTATGTATCCATCCTTACACCAAACCTACACTCTTTAATTATTATTGCTTCATAGCAATCTTTAAATTAAGTAATTTCTTCTACTTTTTCATCTTTACAAATTAAGAAAGCCAATTTGATTGGTTTCATTATAACCCATTGGTCAACAGCAATATCACAGATGCAATTATAAAGTCTATGTACACTACAACCAATTTCAAGATACTTTTCTACTCCAAATTAAGTTTATTAATATTATACATTCATTATTCTTACCTAAAAACTGTGCTCTACCAAAATTTGTATTTCTATTATTACCAGAAGCAATCATTTTATCTGCAATGAGGACTTACTAACGAAACTTATGATAGCATTCACAATAATGGTGGATGCTTCACCTTTAACCAATGAACTTTCAAGTATTTTAGTCTAATTTCATGAATTGGATTAAAAAGTGGAACCACTATTGAAATGGATTTAATTGAGTTTTTAGTTAAAATACCTGATATAATCCATAGAAATCAAGCATCATCTAACTATTTGCGAAGTTCTTCTGCTAATAGAGCCAGCACATTAATAGCTTTTGCTATATTTCTTGTAAGTGTAAAAATATATATATGATATATATATGATATGTGTGATAGAGAGACAGAGAGTGAGAGAGAGAGAGAGAGAGAGAGGGAGGAGCTGTTGTGTACCAATTCAGATTTCCTCATCCTCCCCAATTCTGCTTGGTTGTCATACTAGAGCATCTCAATAGTTTTGCATCTCAGCCCTGCAGGCTTGATTTGGATTTCTTACCTTCTGCTTCAATATCTTCATGGACAACTGGGCAGAATATTTGGCATGCTTGCACAGCCTGGAAGTAAGGTAATGGCACCTGAATTTGCAACAAACTGAATGGACCTTGAGATCATCATGCTAAGCAAAATAAGCCAGACAGAAAAAACCAAGAACCATATAACTTCATTCATATGTGGAGTATAAAACCAAAAGCAACAAAGAAACAAAAACTCGAGGACACAGTCAATAGTTTAGTGGTTACCTGAGGGCAAGGGAGTAGCGGGTAGGAGAGGAGTGACAGGGAGTCAAATATATGGTGATGTTTGAAAGAGAACTGACTCTAGGTGGTGAACACATAACGCAACACATAGATGATGCACTATAGAATTTTATCCCTGAAACCTATGTAATTTTTGCTAACCAATATCACTTCAATAAGTTTAACAATTAAAAAAGAAAAAGGTAATGATGTTGTATTTGGACAGCGAGTAATAAATTCACCACATTCAGAAAGGCCGAATTAGGTGTCTTTATTCCAGAAGCCAGCGACCCCAGATGGACTAACATCCAAAAAACTCGTGGCCCCTAGCAAACTCAGGGGAGAGTATTTAAAGGCAAAAACCACAACTAGCTGGGAGAGGGAGATTAGCCAAGTGAGTTACAGAAGCTGAGATGAGCAAGTTAAATTGGGCACACATGCGCATTTCCTGGAATCTGACAGACTCGGGATTTTGGTCTCAACCGCACGGGCGGGAAAGTCCCAGGGCAGTTAGCAACACAATACACTTTTAAAATGAAGTACAGCTCATAACAAAATGGAGTACAATTCATAACATGGTGTCACTTATGTCAAGGGCCCTTATGTCAATGACACCTGAAAGAAACCTTTAACCAATGGAGCCAATTATTAAATGCTACTTCTTTCTTCATCTGAAAGACTGTCCTATTGTATTTAATATGGCTCTTCAGGCAGTCCCATGGATTGAAAAATAAGCCACATGTAGTAGCGGCCAACTTAGGTGACACTTCTTTGTTGACTCTTCCTCCTTTCCTGTTTTGCTTTTCCTGCCCCTTAGTCCTGCTACCCAAATCACATTTACCAATGAAATATTTAAACAGGAAGATTTATCTTAGGCACTAGTTTCTGGCGAACCCAGGCTAATATTACTCTAATTAAAATGAGCAAAATTAATTTATAAAAGTGAAAAGTCATGCTTTAAAGAGTGATGCCTAAATACAACTTCTGAATCTAACTGTGTCATCTTCTTAAAATAACTACTAATACTTCTTCAGAATGCTTGTGTCTTCCGGTTTTCATTAGTCAATGGTATCACTATGGACCCCATGATAGATGGTAAATGTATACAAATATTATGTGCACGTTATAAGTTCATCAATATTCTTGAAACTCAGTACTTAATTTTTATAAAACTAACCTTTCTTCCTTCCTTCCTTCCTTTCTTCTCTTTTTCTCTTTCCCTCTTTCTTTGTCTTTTCAATTACCTGACACCTTAATATTAGATACTATGTTTGTGTAAGAACTTCATACACTTTTAATCTTTATAACAAGCCTACAGCATTATAATAATTAATTAATACATGCAAAACACTTGGAACAGTGCCGGATACTTAGTAAAGATTTAATAAATGCTGATACTGATTTTCTTTTTGGGAGAATTAGAAACAGGAGAAATTTCAGAAATAGTTTAGTGGAATGTTTCAAGCAACTATTCAGACATCTGTTCAGGTTTTCCCCATTCATTAGTATTCATTTATTCAATAAAGCATTGGTTGAGCACCTAATCATTGTAACTATTCTGATTATTTGAGACTGTTTGTCATGTAATCAATATAATCTAATCACATCAACATGTGATCAATACAATTGTTTTGTTGCATCTAATTCTTTGACCAATCTTAACTGAATCAGCTAAACCATATATGTAATAAAAATTTACAAAGAAAAAAGCTTTAAAAATAGTTTGTAGGTTAAATGAACTCATTCTGATGTTCAATTTCCACACAATAATTGCCCTTCAGAAATGCCAGCAGTACACAAGATGCTATAAAGTCAGAGAAATGTGAATATTAACTGAATAGCCGGGTCAGTTATGATGTCATTAAATAAAACACACACTCACATAACCAGAAGCCAAATAGACCGTAAAACAGTTGTTTCCTTCCAACATAGAAAGACCAAGAGCATCTACCTTAAGTGTGAGGACTATTTATGCCAATTAGGTTGTATATTAGATATTTGCCATAAATTGAATGAGTATAATAAGAAGCTCCAAGAATTTGATTAAAATATATTAAGCATGTGGCAATATAATATAAATTTTAAAAATGTCAACTAAGCACTGAAATTTAAAAAAACATTTATACTCCCCAATCTTTCTGAAAAATGGTAGGTTAAATAAGATACCTCTAAGTGAAAGAGTAGTCTAATAAACAGTCATTTGATAAGTTTGGGTAAAAATTTGGGGTTTATATTCTAGCAATTGAGAAAGCAAATTATTCTAATAGCTGAAGCACCAATTTTTTTTAACAAAGTTAAAGGAGGATATAATATATTTCTCAGTCAACAGAAAATTAAAAATAATTTTTTACCCTAGATATTTTAGAGGGAGTTCAAAGAATCAAATGGCATTGCTCTAACATAACCTCTTGGATTTATGAGTAAGATTTCTCAATGTTTACATATAAAAAATTAGAATACAATTGATGCAAAACTGCTAGCTCATTCTAGAAATCAACTATTAAAAAGGCCCCTCTGATTCATTAATCATTTACTTTTGTGGTTAATAATTATTTATCAAAATTAGTAATATATTTTATAATACTTTGCTTAATTGTATACTGCCCTGTACTGTGTAACTGTAATGAAAAAATCCAGAAGAAAAAAATTTAATTCCTAGAGATTTATAATCCTAGGAATTTTTTTAAATTTCTAATTTATTTACATATTTCTGTGACAGAAATATGAAAGAGTGATCAATAAAAGACTTTCAAGACCAAAATAATTTACATGAAGATAAAAATTCTGTGGGGGAAGTAGAATGAAAATATAAACTCAAAGGAAAAGAGAAAGGATATAAAATTTCTGACTGTTAAAAAGAGTATGTTCATGTGTTTTTTTACAGTGTGGTGAAGGGCATCAAATCACTGGATTACTAAAAGTATTTAAGTCCAGTTTTATTTTAAAATGTCAATGTTTACAATAAAAGAAAAATTACTTCATTTGCAGCTTTCTAAACTTTTAATATTTTCTGATGCTAAATATAAGTTGTGCAAGGGGGTGCACAATTTTTCAAAATGAATTTGGTACATAGTAGGGCAAAAACACTGGGACATCCCTGCTGTGGGACAAAAGGTCCATGCTGAATCCAAAGGGTGAAGAAGAGCTATCGAGGGGAAATGGACTGGAAACTGAGGCAACCCCTGAAGGGCATGAGCAAAGGCTGGGAGACTGGAGAGAGAGGGTGACATATTCAAGGGAAAAATATTCTTATGCAGCTGGAATGGGGTCCCAGGTAGACAGCAGAAGCCATGGGAGTAGATATATAATACAGGTGAAAAGTTAGAATACGTAGAGCAGCAGAGTCTAAGAATGGAGCCTGGGAGACAGAGAGGTGAAGAGGAACCCCCAAGGACACTAAGAAGGTGTGGCTCAAGGAATGGGAAGAGAATGGGGAGGAGGTGTTACATAAGTCAGGCAGGGAAAGCGTTTCAAGAAAGGGAATTGACAACAGTGTCCTTTAGATTTAAAGGAGGAAAGGATAGCTAATGAATGTGTTAGTTAGGAGTCTCTGAGCAGCACGCCTCACAAAATAGTTTAAGCAAGGAGAGGGGTAGTGTAAATAGTTAGAGGAAGGACTGAACACATGAGCAGGAATCACGGCAGCTGCAAGAACTTGGGCTGGAGTGCTGGTGGACTTGCTTCGCAGGCTGCCATTCACCAGCTTAGCTTCAATCACTTCCCGTCTCTGGATTTCTACATAAGTTTCAATCTTCTGGGAGATTGGCCCAGCTCAGAACAGGTGTCTACTCTTATAATCGACACTGTCATTGGAGTATGATGACATGGTGTGGAAATGTCCAGTGTGGGCATATTCTTGTGTATTGGGTAGGGGACATTACTGTGAACAGGGAGCCACTCCAGATCGGTGGCATCAACCACAGATTGCCTCAGCAAGAGAAACGGTGGGAGCAGAAGTTAGACTGCAGTGCTCAAGGAGTCAATGGGACACGAGAAAGTAGACTTTTAAGAATTTGGCCATGAAAAGTCTAACAATAAAAATGAATTTAAAAAAAAAAAAAAGAATTTGGCCATGATGAAGCAGAGGGAGAGAAGGTGCTAACCAGAGGAAGTGATTGCATGAAGAGAAGGTATCACTGATGGAACATTCTGTATATGTCCAGTGTTCCCCTTTTCCCCCATGCAGATAAGAATCTGGTTTCAAAAGTCTCCTGTAACAGTTTCTCGCTGTGCCTGAACTATAAAATAGTTGATGTTGGAGAAAGAGCATGGACTTCAGATACAGAAGACATGGGTTTGAGCTCTGGTGAAGGGCCAAACAAATAATATTATGTGACACCCATAACACACATGCTCATACATACTACAATTGACTCACACACAGCAGCAGCAGCAGCAGCAGTCACACTCTTTGCAAAATTCTATGCACTTACTCTAACAATATTTTTGTTTGGGAAAGCTCAGAACTTTGGAGCTGGAAAGGCCAGTAGCGATCATCGAATCAAAGTCTCTGATTTTGTTGAAAACAAGCTGATGTGCAGAGAAGTTGAGTGACTCATCCAAGGTCACAGAGCTAGTAAGAGAAAGGATGAGGACTTTACTCAAGTTTTCCTGACACGTGATCTTGTACTCTTTCCACTGTACTATGCTTTTTGCTATATTTGATTTATATGTTGAAGAGTATATAGCATGCTATTTCTGCTATGTCTTATGTGATTTTTTTCACTCTTTCACTATAGTGATATCTACTTCTTTGGGAGTAAGAGAGAAGTCTATAGTGATGATTGGTAAATGGAAACATTGGTAAATAGAAATGGGGATAGAATTTTCTGTTAAATCATCCTTGCCTTCCTGTTGTGGCGATAAAGAAATCATGCTCGTACATAATTGCTGAAGGGAATGGCTACTCAGGGCCAACAGCAGCCTCAAAATATGTAGCCTTCTTGGGAGCACAGGTCTGAATCTTGGCAGGGTCAACATAAGAGCTTAACCTTTTAAGACAGATAAATTGAGTTCTTGGAATGCCCCAATTTAGTGGGCTCATAGGGGTCTTTCGGATGAGCCCCTTGCAAGTGAAGCTCCGTCTGCTTTGCATCAACTTTACACAATCTCAAGATAATCTCAGACTGAATCTCCATGAAGCCAAAGCCAGCAATTGGAAATTCAGTCTATCAACTCTTTATTTGGCATAGGAGAGATTGCTATATTGTCCATTGCAATATTATTTCTCACAGTGAAGTCTGGAAACTGCTTACACATCTAGAAATTAGGAAATGTTTAAATAAATTGGTGAACCATTTGTATGAAGGAATATTGCGCAGCCAATGAAAATCATGCTTTCTTAGGATCTAAGCATCTTACACAGTTACTTTAAAATTTTTAAACTTTTAAGGGGGAGAGATCAAGTACAAACTGGTAGTTACAAAATAGTCTTGGGGATATAAAGTATAGCATAAAAATGTAGTCCATAGTTTTGTAATAACTACGTATGGTGTTAGATGAGTAGTAGACTTATTGGGGTGATCACTTCATAAGTTATAAAAATGTCTAATGGCTATGTTGTACACCTGAAAGTAATGTAATGTTGTATGTCAACTTTAATTGAACAATTAAAAATTATTTAAAAATAAATAAGTAAATAAATAAAAGTTTATGTTTGTGACAAATATTGACACGGTATTGACTCAGCCTGGGTGAGATCTTATATATGTCCCTTTATAATGTTTCCATTTATCACTCATCATATTATCTGGCCCATCCTGTAGCCTCTTAACTATGACTACTACAGAAAACTTGTGGGTTCCAATGAGATTCATGAGCATGGAGGTGTAGTTACATAACTCTAGAGATGGGGTTTAACTCTTGAAAAGTTAAAAGTGCTATATAAATTTAAGTGCTATATCTCTGTTAAATACTTTTTCTAGTCTAAATAATGAAATATATTTTTTACTAAGTAAATACCTTTTCTAGCCTCATACTCTCTCAATGTCTGATTCTGGCATTGTACCAACGGTATAAATACGCTCCAACAGGCTATAACCAAAAGACTGTAATAATTTTAGAAAGTACATGTAGAAATTGGAGCCTTCTACATTGCTTGTGGAAATGTAAAATTGTACAACCATTTAAAAAAATAGTTTTGCAATTTCACAAAATGTTAAACATAGAGTTAACCTATGACCCAGAAATCTCACTCCTAGATACATACTTAAGAGACACTGGAACAATTAGAACATGTGTCCACACAAAATCTTGTGCACAAATGCTAATAGTAGTATTATTCATCATAGCCCAAAAGTGGAAACAACCCAAATTTCCATCAACTGATGAACGGATGGATAAAATGTAATATTCAGACAATGATATAGTATTCACTCATAAAAAGGAAAGAAGTACCAATACATACTATAATACAACATGGCTGAACCTTAAAAACATTATGCTAAGGCGAAGAAGCCAATCACAAAAGAACATGTATTGTATGATTCCAATTATGCGAAACATCGAGAAGAGACAAATTTGTAAAAACAGGGAGTAGAATAGTGGTTGCCTGGGGCTGGAGGTGAATGGGAGTGTGTGGGGGGAAATAGAGATTGGCTGCTAGTGGGTACAGTTTCCTTTTCAAGTGGTGAAATGTTTTCAAATTGATCGTAGTGATGGGTATACTCTGTGACTATAATAAAAACCATTGACTTACACACCTCACATGAGTGAATTGTATGGTATGTGAATTATATCTCAATAAAGCTGTTAAAAAAATAAACTCATATTAAGTGCTCTTCTCCAGTTAAATGCAAGGTCACACACATTGGGAAGTAGAGTATTTGTTCCTTCTCTAAACTTGAAAGGTTTGAAGTACCTGAAAGTTAAGATTTCAAACGAGTGGGAAAAGGCATATCTGAAGTCACCAACAAATGAGGAAAATACCTGATCTAAAACGCAGATCAGAATTGCAGTACACCTAGACTGATGTTTAAGATACAGTCAAATGGTGGATGACAAAGGTGATGTACTTAAACAAGCTAAATATAAACCAAAGCATTCTGTTTCGTATACTTCTCCATAAAAAGAATTTAAAGAACCACAGAAGTCAGTGGAAAACCATAATTTGCGTGGTGTTTAGTGATACCAACTCTGTGATTTCCTTAACCAATTGATCCTAGTCTGCCTATCAGAAGTGGAGGCAATTTTGATATATCTTTTGTTTTAGCCAGAGGGAGGAAGACATTCCCACTTAATAATCACATCCTTATAGAAATTGAAAACGTATGTTCAAGCCATGGTGGTCCTGCAAAAAATATAAGCTCATAAAGGGGTTCTTGATTCAATGTCATCATTCATTTTGTTCACTGGAATAACCAGAGTTTTCCCTGGCTATACAATGACTGATAGCTTTTTCATAAAAAGATATTTTACAAAATATTGAAATGTAGCTTATTTCTACCTGATAAATGCCTGGACCTGTAAACTTTGAACCCTCATTGGCCTTTGTTGCTTGTGACCTTGTTTAAATGATTAATGTTCTTTTAACAACTGCAGGCTGCAGGAGACAGCGTGAACTTAACTGTGTGCAGATCTTTTATTTGAGGCAAAAAGAAGTTGTTCAACATAGAACTGCTAGTAATATACACTCTAGTACTCAGGACATTGTATCAGCTTTTATTTCAGTTACCTTACTAAAGGGCAGTATGTGTTTTTGAGTTACATATTTTTTATTTTAAGAAGTTGCAAGGGACCCCTCAGTTTTTTAATTTCTAAAACAAAACAAACAACAACAAAAGAACTCTATGTTAACACAATCTATGCATCCTCCATAAATTTTTTATTAAATTTGTTGGGGTGACATTGGTTAGTTAAATTACATAGGTTTCAAGTGTACAATTCTATAATATATCACCTATACGTTGCACTTTGTGCTCACCACCCAGATTATTGTTTTATCAATGTTTAGTAGCATTTTGTACCACTTTGCTATTATCATCAAAGTTGGTGAGTTGTATCATTATTGAGCTATATGAAGTCTCAAACTCTCCTTAACTTAATCCTATGTTAATATTCTTAATATATCAATATCCACTTAAATATCAAAGACCTGCATTTAGCAGAAGTCAATAGAATTGCTATTGAGACTATATGAAAAATAGGCTGAATCTTTCTTAATTAACATCACTCTGGAAATGGGGAAGACATAATGCATTTTTCTCACTGGCTTTATACCAGAGTTGAAAGCAAAAGGAAGAAAAAAGAACTTCTGCTCGTCTACAAAATGTTTTATGAGCCCAGTGTTCCCTGAAAATGTTCATAGGAGATAAATAAAATTAAAAGTCTTTAGCAACTTGCTCGGCATACACCATTACTTCTAGTGGGTAAAAGGGCATTTGCAACTCTTAAATATATTTGACAAAATACATTTTTTAATGACTATGGTAAAAATTATCTTTCTTGTTTAAGCCTAAGGGGAAGCCCAGGGATTACCCTGTTAGGGTTAGAGAGAGCAACTTTATTTTCAAGAGTTCATCTACCATGAATGAAATCAGTGCATCGACACTACAAATGAGGCATCTCCTCATCCAGGATCCAGATTACTATATTGAGGTTTTTGTTTAGCAATTTGCATAAAATATTTACAAGTGGTAGTTTTTTTTTTTCTTAATGGCTCCAAGGTTAAAGTTGAAAATACCAACTTGAGGTTGTGTAGCGATGTGGCCATACTGACTGTCACTTCCATGTTTTCCAGTAAATCATTTCATTATCCATAATAATAATCTTCACTGGCTTTACAAATAATTGCTTTGCTAAACTTAAAGGAAGTCTGATTTTAATTTGTTATCTACATCTACATTCTCATATTCTTTTTATAGATTTTTAACAAGTTATCAGTAGAATCTTCTTTCACTCAAACATAAGGGAAAGTTTTATCTATCTTGAGATACCACTAAAATAATTTATTGCTGGGGAAACAAAACCTTTTGTCTCAAAATATATTTCTTTCCGACAGCTGTGGCATTTCAGGGAAAGCACCAAAGCTGTGATGGCCTGGACTGCAATCAGTGGTTCTTAATAGGAAATTTTACAGACTTTTAATAAGATATCCTCAAATAATTTATGGGGAGAGGTTTTGAAGTGAAGAGGCATTGTTTGGCAATGTGTTCTTCCTCTAATCTCAGGAAATTTAAATAAAAGAGTGCTCATTTCCTCTGAACTCAGCAGTTCTCCTTTAAAAAAAGAAAGATTAAGTAAAACACCTGCTGCAACAGTTCCAAAATATGGCTTACTTGCTTCAAACAAAACTGTGCTAAAACAAACAAACAAACACTTGAGTACTGTGAAGGACTTCTGTTGCACACCTTCTCCTGGTGTGTGATAGGTTAGGAATTTCCACAAACAAACCCACAGAGCCAGGTTGTTTGAAATTCATCTGAGAAATATCCCCTTTTTACTAAATGTATAGAATAATTCCCGGGTCACCCTGGCCCCTTGGACCACTGGTTCCCAATGTGTTCTATAGCATGACCTCCACACCCCTGCTTTTTTAAGGTGTTATCTCAATGCTACTTTTAATTCCTCCCATTAAAGTTTCCACATTCATCTTGGTGATTCCCCACCATTTTCCTGTGGGTTTTGTTTGTTTGTTTGTAGTCGGTTTATAATGTGGTTGTTTTCCTACTTAAAAATGGAACTTTAAACTCTTTTCCTGTCATTAAAATGATAATCTTATCACTTTAGGATATACATACCAATATTTATGCCATTTGGTTACCAAGTAGGGTAGGAGATGGACCAGATGTGTGTATCACAATGTTCACAACAAATCTCTTGGGGGCTCTGTTAAAAAGGTGGTTCCGATTTCGGTCTGATGTGGGGCTGAAAATTCTGCATCTCTAACGAGCCCCCAGGTGATGCCAATGCTACTAGCCCGTGGAGCGCACTTTGAAATAGCAAGGACTAGATGATGTCAAAGATCTCTTCCAACTTTAAGCACCAGTCTGGGGGGGTGGGTTCTAGTGGGGTTCCTGTGGGGTCACTGGAGAGGCTATGAAGTGACCCAAAATTCTGACCAGAAATTTCAAAAAATTTGATAGCCACATATATTGCCTTTCTTCAAGAAATACAACCAGGAGAATTAAGACAAACCTACTACTAGCTGATTTGCAGCAAGTGCGATGTTGAACATCTTTGTCTTGGGTCAAGAGAAAATTAGTTTATTCATTCTGGTGCTCCCCCACCTTTTGTTCCAATAACCTTGACACCTCTCCCACACACATTCAGTTGGGTAGCTGCTGTACTTACATAAATTTTGCTTTCATTTTCATCAACCATTATCTAGAAACTCACAGCTATACTGTTTTAAAAGCTATGCCTCTAGTAAGATATACACAGATTTACTCAAAGCATAGTTGGGTTCTCAAGGAAGGATGGGAGGAAATGTGATTCTTCTCACACGTGTCTAAGATATCCTGAGGCTTTAACCACTAATCCAGGGGATGCTTTATTTCCAGTACCAATTCATTCCTATATCATTCATACTGTATACATAGTTAGAAATGAGGGATTCTTAAACCTTTAGTCAAAACATGAATCAAAATTTCCACCCATTTAAAAAATAATTAACTAGTTTAGAATCTATTGTTGTGGGCTGGGTTTCAGGGATTTTTCTTCTTTTCTCTTTAGAATAAGAGATACAGTAACTTGGGTAGAAAACTGATATCTCATTTTCAGGATACTCTTTGTATCCATTTTTTTATTTTTTAAAAGTATAGATCAAGGATAATCTCAATTTTACATTTTTCTTTGTAGATGAATATCCAGTTTAATGAAAGAAAAGACTTCAAGAATACTCAGGTTATATTGGATAGATGAAAGTGGAAAGAACTTAAAAATCTTTGAAGAACTGAATTTTTGTAAGATTTCCAAATGCATTTGCATGCCATAAGCCTTAGTTCAGCTCTTTTGAACTATTCAGAGACCAACACAACTAAGTTCTGACATAAATCCAAAGACCTTCAGCAGCAACAACAAAGCAAACAAACAAAACAATAGAGAAGGGGGCAGGGGACAGGGAGGGAAACCAGGCCAGAACTGAAATAGCTGTCTCTTTTTGGTAAACTTCTCTTTAGAGGACATTCAGAACGGTGAGGGTGGAAGGTAACATTAACTTAGCCAGGGTAATTCATCCAAGGGATCAAAAGTGTAGCTGATGATGCAGGCAGATAGCCCTTCGTTCCGGTTATTTATGGTCATGTAGCAAGTTATCCTGAAGCTTAGGACTTAAAACAATAGGTCTTCTTATTATATCTCGTAGTTTTGTGGGTCAGAATTTTGAGAAGGGCTTGGCTGTTCTGTGTGGTATCTATAGAGGTCACTTGGGGATAGCCAGCTGGTGGATGGGCTCATCTGTAGGATCCAAGACCCCTTCACTCACATGTCTGGTGACTTGACATGGATATTGTAAATCTAGGCTCAGCTGTAATTGTCCACAGGGCTGCTGCCAGTGTCCCAGTGAATAAGGCAGAATCTGCAAGGACTTTTATGACCCAGCTTTGAAAGTCACCCAGAATCACTTCCCTGTACTCTTTTGGTCAGAGCAGTCATAAACCTGCCCATAATCAAAAGAAAGGGACACAGAGCCCATTTCTTGAAGGGAGAAGTGTCAAAGAATTTGTGGCCATCTTTAAAAACTGTCACATCCTCAAATCCTTGAAGCAGGGCTAGAAATGGTAGTCATCATTTAGCTACGGGCTGGCATAATGAATGCAAACTCAAACAAATGTACCTGTTCTTCTCAGTGTAGGTACAAAAGAATGTATTTGAAATAAAACTGCATCTCCTAATTTACATTATATTCAGAGGGTTTTTTTTAAGCCGCTAAAACTTAATTAGTCGATTTGGTAAATTCAGTTACTTTTTTTTAGGTTAGTTACTACTGCTTTTGTATTCTATTGCCACCTGCTTTGGAAAGCATGCAAATATTGGAATCCACTGTCAGCTAACTACACGACAGGAAATTGTAGCTCTTGCTAATAACGATACACTGTTAGCTGATTGTAAGGTATTTTTCATGTTAAGGTTTTGCTCAGTTACCCTGAAGAATAGATAATGAGTAGTTCACAAAGTCTTTGATATCTATGAATTAAATATTACAGGGAGGCAAAAATTATTCTGGTTAGTAATAGTAGTCAGTTTGTGTAGTGGCTTCATGCCCAATGTTGCTTTTAGTACTTTACGTTCAATTTCCAATCTTTCTGCCAGAACTTTCCAAGTAGGTTACTAAATTTCTATTATTTTTAACTGGCAAAATAAATTAAAAACCAAGCATAATTTTTTTTTTTGGAAAAGGAATGACATAAAACAATATATAAAACTTTGCAAACTACTCATTAACTCGTGCTTTTAGTTGTTTGCTGTCCAAATTGCTCTTCTGGAAGCAGCTGAGATACAAATGCAGTTAAAAAAAAAAGTGGCAAGAATATGAAAAATCGAGGGCCTGGCACAAGCTGGCTCATAAGAGACAGTGGCATCCTCATGCCATTTTAGGGTCCACCTTATACACCTGATTCTTGTGGATGATGCTTTCCTGAACAATCTCTTCTACTCTTTTATTTGTAGGTAAATTAAATATAAACACACTTGGGCAGTGACTACTAATGGGTCTCTTTTGAGGATACTGAAAGTGTTCTAAAATTAAATAGTGGTGATGGTTGCACAATCGTCAGCGGGGGAAACCCCACTGAATTGCACATTTTAAAAGGGTGAATTATATCTCAATAAAAATAAAAATGTGCTATTAATAATGCATGGTCCTTATAGAAAAAAATTAGGGAAAGGAATAGTAGGAACAACTGAAAACCTTTAAAAAATACTTGAGCACATGAAGTTATTATATACACGATATTGTAAAGCACAATCTAATTTATACTTTCCACCATTGTGTTGACAGTACCAGTCACAGTGAGGTATTAAATTCTGCAGTCAGACAAAACAGATAGTGAGTTAATCTTTGCCACTTGTCCCCACTTACTATCACCACGCCAGCCGCACTCCCCACACTGCTCATTAAAATGTCATGGGAGGAATGTGACCCAACCTCTTCAGCTGGGCTCTAAGAAGACTATCAGCACTACCAAATCAATATGTAAACTCACACACTCCATTCGATCAACTGTTCAAAGTCATATTTACTTAGAAACTCACTTGAAGTCACGGCACCAAAAAAAACCTACTAAATGAAAAATTGCTGCTTATTATGGTTCGTTTGTTTGTTTAATGTGGATAGCTTCCTTTTTTGTTTTTTTTTCCCCCTGCATTTAAATGGTTTATCCATGATTCAGGTTCACATTATGATAAAAATGCAATTTTTGTTTGACTCTTTACTGCAGAAAAGGCAACAAAAATCCCTGCCAATGATGAGTACTTACGGAGTGTGACACTAATGTTAAAGCACTGAAATAATACGTGTAAAATGTCTTTTAAATTCCAGGCACCAATTGGTAAAGAAAGGTTCTGGAATTAAGTCACTGAAGCTATGGTTACAGCTATGATTCCATAGCCCCCATCATATTCTTCCACAACAAAACACTAACCCAGATTTTTGCCATTAGAGATCAATATATGATGGAGTTGCCTCTGAAAATAGCAGGGACTGTGGTGCTGCTAAGCACACCGAGAGCAGATCCAAGTCATGGAGCTGAGCAGCAAAGAGCACCAGCAAGCACCTCAGCCTGAGTTGAGGGGCACACAACCTTGAAGTAGCAAGGTCATCTGGGGTGTGCTCTTGTTTGCACTGCACTCTTGTTTGCATTGCTCCCTCTCTTGGTATTCTCAGGCTCCTGTTGGCCCCTCGTGATGGCTGGAGCCCTCTGACGTGTCTCTCCACTCAAGCTGTCACCTTTGACCATGCCCTCTGCTCCCAAATTAGCCCGCCCATATCTCTCCAGCAAAGCTCCTATTCCCCCACCGATCTTGCCCCATAAATGTTAGAAAAGTGATATGGAATATTTACAAGATGATCTTAGAAAACTGCACAGATATATATATATATATATATATATATATATATATATATATATATCTTTTGTTATTATAACTAATATGTAATACTCAGGGTAGTTTATTGGCATATTAAAAGAGGCTACTTGTGGTGATACTTTGGCCCAGGGAAGGAATCTGTAATGGTAGAATGATAACACAGAAATGTTTTGGGAGGTAGAGTTTTCCCATCACACCATCCATCCATCTATCCATCCATCCAGTTCCCACACATCCATCCATCCATCCATTTATCCATCCTTCCCATCATATAACTGCTACTTACTATGTGATATTGTTAAACATAGAAGGCTTCTGAATTTCATTAGTTTGTAGTTAGAGACTGAACTTTGCATCTCCAATACTACATTGCCTATTATTGTCTGAATACTATCCATATGACTGAGAAAATACAGGTTACTTCACCTCAGTGCGTTTCTGACCATATTTACCAAAAGCTTATTATTGCATTGGGGTTATTCATTGTCCCAGGGGCATCCCTCTTACTCTTGCCCTTTAAATTGCCTAACCCACCCCCTAGCTCTTTGTGAAAAGGAGGCACAAACAGCAGAAGCCTCCTCGAATGTCCCCCACCCCCAGCACCTTTTCCCAGATTCTCTCATCACTGTGTTATCAGTTTAAGTTCTCAGATACTGGGCTGTACACCCTGACTTCAGTATATCCTATTCCCCTTCTGTCTCAAGACCATGTTTCCTTCTGGCTTTTTGTACTTTGGATTTTCACAAAATTCTAAACTCTGCTCCCTCTCCCAGTTTTGACATCCCACTTAGTTTCCTAAGTGGAATCCTATAGGGACCAGCCCAGTCTCCCAGCAAAGAGGTGGTAGAATTCGCACAGCAAGAATCTTGCCTTCAACACTAATAACTGTTATGTAAGATGACGATTTGTTATCTAATGACTTACTTAGAGTCAACTTTGCTGGGACAACCTGAGAAAATGATTCTTTTCTTTGTAAGACTATAAACCCCATTTAACCAACCTTACATGATGCCAGAAACATGACATATTCTTGCAAGTTTTAAATAGAATGTCTATTCCATGGCATGGTATTTAATGTCTCATATTTAACTTCAGGAGGCATATTGTCATGTGCCACTGAAGGCAGCTGTGCATACAGCTGTGGAAATAAAGAATACATGAGATTTTTTAAAACAAAAGTAAGACACCTTCTGATGCTTCTGTATAAATCAAGATAAATTCAACCAATTTCATCTTGGCCTAAGAGCTTTTACAACAGGCAAGTTTTTAAAGGAAGAGGAAGGATGTATGCACTTAGTTGGTATGAATTCATTTAAGAGCATGACATGAAGGCTAAATGTGTAGATCTATAAATGTAAACTAGCTAGTTTGGATTTAGCTATCCCCAAACAGACATAGTCAGAAGAAATCTTTGTTCTATCATGATCATGTAACGTCTATGTCCAAGGGGCAGACATAGAAGGTTAGCACGCAGCACCCATCCACCCTCCCTCCTTCTAATAGTGTTCTTACAGGGCAGAGGCTGGAAAGCTCAAGTGAAGGACACTTCCTAGAGTCACTTAAAGCTGCCATAGCAAATGACCAGCCATCCGGTGTCTTTAAGTAGAAATGCGTTCTCTCGCAGTTCTAGAGGTCAGAAATCCAAACCCGAGGTGTTGGAGGGCCGCGTTCCTTCTGGAGGCTCGAGGGGGAGACTGCTTCCTCCAGCTTCTGAGGGCTCCAGGCATTCCTGGGTGTGAGGCTGCATCACTTTGTATCTGCGCCCCCGTCCTCAGAAGACCTCCTCTTCTCTCTGTGTTAGGTCCTGTCTCTTAAAAAGACACTTGTCAGTGATTTAGGGCCCATCCAGATAATCCAGGTGATCTCATCTCAGGATTCTTAACAATTACTTCTGCAAAGATCCTTTTTTTCAAATAATGTTACATCCTCAGGTTCCAGGTGGAACTACCGCTCAATCCACTACATGAGGGTTTATGGTTGTGAATTCGATTCTGCCCGTTAGATACATTCTGTGGGAGTTGGAAGACAGAAGAGAGTGCGGGGGGGACCTCTTTCTACTACTTTGGCTGAAGCTGTTGACAATTACAGTTATTAAGGTCTTGGGATTTACTGCAGCAAATTAGCAGGAGGTAGCCTTTAACTTTGGGAAGGTCAAGCACTGTGGCAGGGCCGTGCGGTGGCTTCCTGATCTCTAGAGCACAGCTCCAGCCCTTTGACAGCAGGGCCTGCCTCCTGGTTCCCCCTTACCCAGTTGTGGCAGAGGTTGAAGCTCCCCAGGCAGGTCAGTTCTTGTTGTTGTGGGAGTTATTCTGGAGGTCCAACCTAGAACTCTGCGTTAAATCACTCTCTGCTTGAAATTGCACGTTTGTTCTTTTTCTTGCAATCAAACCCTGTCGATATATTCCTCTTTTGCAATGAAAAATAAATTTTTAATATTTAAAACAATATCATTTTAGGTTGAGCTTCATTGAACAAGGAAGCACAGTGCAACTCTTCTCTGTCACACAGTAATGATAGATAGATAATACTACACATTTGCCAAGACCGATAGAACTTCACAGTACAAAGAGTGAACCTGAATAAACTCAGGTTTTCAAAAACTCGCTTAGGAATAAGGGATCCTCCTGAAGAATGTGACAAAATAATCAACTTTTGCAATTATATGAAGCACCCTCAATGAAGGAGTTAAGGGGGAAATATGCCATCCTAAGTAATTTTGGAAATGAATAGTCTATAAGATTAATGCCAAAATAGCTCTTAAAATAACTTTAAAAGTATCATTTTAAATTCTCTTCAAGTGATTTTGCCCCTTCTTTATTCTTACCTAGGGCAATCAGTAAGGAAGATACAAGAGTATTCTGGCCTTTTCTCCTCCATAACTTATAGATTCTTAAAAATGCAGTATTTGTCCCCAAGCTAATGCAAAGGTTGTAAAATAGAGGCTCAAGCACCAATTCAACCCACAGACCCACTTAGTTTAGTCTGCACAATATTTTAAGAATACTGAAATTAGTTGTTTATATTTGAAAATCAGAGGATTACATATAGGTATATGGATTTCCAGCTTTCTTTTTGAAAAGCCAGAAGCATGGCAACAATGCACCAGGGCTAAGAAGATAGTGGTCTTTAGAAGATAAGTCCTGTTACCCAGTTTGCCATTGTGTTTTCCACTCACTTAAGTTACCTCGTAACCTAAGATGCCCCATCGACACCTGAGTTTGCAACCCCCAGGATAACGAGAAGATTCAGGGCAATCTTATGAAAGCTTATGAGGAGGGTGCAGCTTGTCCTCCCAGCCTACGTCATCTCCCCTTTCAGCACCTTTTCCTCATCTTTCAGCCTCGCTTTACCCCTATTTCCCAAGCCTTCCTAACATGCTTCCAGTTTTCCCAGAGAAAAATCATCAGACAGCATGTGACTTAACATGGCATCCTTTGCGTTGGCAGAGAATAGAGTCTGGAAAAGACTGTTTTTAACGGGAAGCAGTGACTCTTGAATGCCAACATTCTAGGCACCACGAGGCATATTCTTGGCCACAAGCCTTTACGTTACTTTCCTATTCATAAGACAGAGCTTGGGCCCAGTCTTTGCAGTAAAGCTTTTGAAGTATGTCCTTAATTAGAATTGAGATTCTTTTTTTCTCAGCACGGACATGGTCGTAGTGAGACTTACTGGCTAGTAAGCCTTCAGTGTTGAAAACTACTCATTAAATTTATTGCTTCTTTGATGTTCAATTCATGGGCAAACTCTCATGGTTATCTTGCCAAAGGAAGTCAAAGTCATCAACTTGTGTGTTTTAATGGGGATTGATACACTTTTATGAAAGGGACTTGGAGGAATTTTAAAAGGACATCCATTTCCCTCCTTCCTAAGTACAGTAACCCTGTCGTGGCCCCTTGAGCCTACTCAACGCTAGTGTGAACACGCTGCTCTCTCATGAACTGCACAACCCATCCAACAAAGTATTCTGACTTTTTCACCTACATATCAAAAACTTTCAGTTAGCCAGGAGAAGAAAACATTACCCCATGTCTCTCTCATACTGGATTCTATGGAAACCACTGACCATATATAGGAAAATAGCAGGCAGCCAAAGTTTAGATTGGGATATTTATCTTCCCTTTATGATAGAAAGTTAGGCTGGCGACTTGGGAACTCACTACACGCTTCATTGGCAGAAATGCTCTCTTTCTGCTTGAAAGCGTGGGCACTTCAGAAGTGCCTCCCCTCTCTAGGATGAGTAAAAACAATATCATTTTCCCTGATAGCTGCTGAATTGAAGTGAAGGATTATTTATTTAAGCTCCTGAAGCATGAAGCAAAATGCAGCCAGTGTGGACTGTGTCTGCCTTAGAAACCATAAGTCAGGGGGAAGAGTTTACGAAGCGTTGGGCCTGCGGGCTGATTCCCACTTTGTTGTGTGAACCGCACAGAGTATGAGGTTGCAGCACCAGCCTCTACACTGCCATGAAAAAGGCAGTATTTCCTGCTTCTTAGCCCAATCCTCGTACCTCTTCTTGCCTCACAAAAACATGTTTTGAATCATTCCTCTGCTGATGCTTGATGAGAAGCTCTTTTATTACTTGCTAACAGTCATTGTTATTACGGAGCACAGTGGGTCTGGGAGCCTTCGCTACACCGCAGTGCCATCCTACTGCCAGCCCCACATAACACCCTGGGTTTGCCAAATCTCATCCCATCAGCACCTAATTGCTCCCGTGGATTTCACACATTCCGTAAAACCTTGGCGTGGCCACCTGCAGCCAGACCTCCCCGCACTGGAGCCTCCAAACAGGTTCTCTCCAGAGCTGCATGAACATAAATTCAAGTTGCTAAAACAGATGTAGAAGGTGAAGTTGAACAACTGCCTGGTTAACTAGTCCTTTTACCTCCTTTCATCCAAACATGAGCCCTTTGCCAGATCCCAGGAGCTTTCTAAAGCTCACAACTTCTCTAACGTTGTGTTACACTCCGAGATCTATTGCCCTACTCCCTCTTTCTCATTTTAGGATGAGGCTCTATATTAGCTTCCTATTGTGGCTGTAACCAATTACCACAAATTTAATGGTTTAAAACACAGAAATCTATTCTTCTACAATTCCGCAACACGAAAGTTTACACTCAGTCTTACGGGGCTAAAATCAGTGTCTTCAGGGCCTGTCCTTTCTGGAGGCTGCAGAGGAGAACCTATGTCCTGCCTCGTCCAGCTGCTGGCATTCTGGTGGCTGCTGGCATTCTTGGGCTTGCAGCCATGTCTCTGTTGTCTTCTAACCTTCTCTTCTGTCATCAAATTTCTGTCTGTCTCCTCCTTATAAGAACACTTGGGATTACATTTAGGACCCACCCAGCTAATCTAGGATAATCTCCCAATCTCCTAAATTAAGTCTTTAAATTAATCACACCTACAAGGTTACTTCTGCCATATAAGGTAAGAGACACAGATCCCAGGGATTAGGACATGGACATCTTTGGGGCAGGGGCACACATATTCAGCCTACCATAGGCTCCAAGTGTGAATTAATGATATTGTTATTATTTCCTTCCAGATAGTGTGTTTTCTTTTTAAACTTGGATGTTAAGAGCACAGTGCTTTATCAAAGTAGCAACTCTCTAAGAAAGAAATCTTCAGGAATCTTGTGAGCTGCTCCAAATGGGTGGTGTTCTAAATATTCAAAAGTGTTGCTAGAAAAAAAATTTTTTTTTGATTCAAAGAACTCCTGCTCCCCCTAGTTCTCACACTGTGATTTCTAAATATCATTTCCCTCTAAAATGACCCAGAGCTCCCTGAATAAATAGCTGATTCCAGGTCTAGGGTAGGAAATCTATAAGATGAGCCTGCAACATCTCTCTGTGAAAGTCAGAATGCCTTAAAAGACTCTTGAGGTCTCTTAAAAGCAGTAAAGACATAACAAAAGCCCCTAATGGCCAAAAGCCACGGTGCATTGAAATATATCAACTATATGTATAAATTCATGAGTTTAAACTAATGTAAATATTAAAAAGTGTATTCCTTCTCATCTTTGATGGATGCTAGCAAATCAACTTATTATTTTCAAATCTGGTAAATAAAGGGAAAGGATCAAACATTTATCCTGTTTTTCTTATATGAACTATATCCTAGAGTAATGAAAAAGTTGATGAGAAGAAATTTCTCTTTATAAAATTATTTCAGCTGACACATAATGAAGGAATTCTAGAATTAGAAAAATCAAGGTAACCTCTAATGAATTAGTGAATTGTGTAACCCTTAATGAATGAATAGATCTAGGTAATGTTGATCCATGGCTGCTAATATCACAAAAACTAAAATAATCAGGCACATGTGCTTGCGGATAGAAGCACCCACTTATAAACCATTACTTATAAGAGAACTTAATAAAAAAAAATCTGGATCTAATAACCAATTTATAGAATATATAAGGGAGAAAAGAACGTACTACATAACACTAGGTTAGATGCAATTTGTAAAATTCACATGTGAGATACTCTACAGAACCAGAATCAATAGAAAAAATTAAATGGAGAGGAAACCTAAAATTAGAAGAGGCTTGCTTAATGTATCAATCAATCACAAGGTATAGAATCTATTTGAAACCTTATTTAAGCAAACAACAAAAATCTAACAGTAAGATAATTAAGGAAACTAGAACTCTGACTAGATATTAGATGATGTTAAGGAATTATGATTAATTTTTTCGGTTTTTAAAAAGGTGTTCTCATCATTTAGAGCTATATATAAAAATATTTACAAATGATACAGTGTTTGGTATTTGTTTCAAAATAATCTGGGGTGGAATGAGAACCAATGGATGAAACAAGATTGGGCACAAATTAATAGCTGCTGAAACTGGATGATGGATACACAACAGTTCATTATACTATTCTCTCCACTTTTGTTTATGTTTCGATTTTTTCATTGGTTTTCAGGTAAAATCTTGCTTTTGCTCTTGACTTAAACCTAACACCAACAAGAAGAGTAATTATACTAAAAGCAGATTATTCATTTTGTTTTAAGTTATACATAGTCAAATGTCTTTAGTTGTAGCACACTAGTAGTCCAAAATTCCCCATAAGACTTGTTAATAGAGAACAGAAGTTCCAAGTTCAGGCACTGGGGCATTAGCTAGCTAGCTAGTCCATGCCCCCTGACTGCTACATGAATTTTACTTGAATGTCCCATTGTGTTTTGTTATATATTAGGGCTAGACACAAGATTTAAACATGCTGTAAATCCTACCAAGTTCATAAATTGCTCTTATTACCTGTTCTCAAATATCTTGATAATACACAAGGCTATAAATCTCCTGCCCTATTGTACTTTGGCATTAGGGAGAAAATTACAAGCAAAATTCAGCCTATCCCCTAATGCAGACTGTTTTAGAAAGCAAGGCTGCAAAATACAAAAGTTGTTCAAAATAGTAACAAGATTATTAAGCTGTAAGGATCTTGCAACTAAAGAGTTAGTTGTCTCTAAATAGCTACATCATTCTCTCAGTAAACAAGGCTCAGTACCTTGGAGTCAAGGTTGATGTGTCCCGTGTGCTCTTTTGGGTAAATATTTTCAAGTGGTTCCATTATACCAGGCTCTGTGCTTGGCAGTGAGGAGACAGAGGAAATGCAACACATTCCTGTCCATGAAGAAATTAGCTTGGCGGGTGGGAGAAACGAATGAATGAAAACATCGGGCAAGCACTCTGATAGGAAGTCCTCAACTTCTCCAGCTTTTCTATGTCCTCTTTCCCTTTGATTCTCAGTGGACATTGTCTGAAGCACCGTCCTGTGTGACTGCAGATGGCAGGGTCCATTTCCAAGAGACATTAGAGGTCAGTGGTTAAGAGCACAGACTCAGGTGCCAGATTGCATGGGCTTAAGTGCTGGCTCCACTACTTCCTAGATACCTCGGAGCTATTTAACCTCTCTGTGCCTGTTTCCTCATCTATAAACAGAGGATGATAAGGTTGTTGCTAGGATTAAAGGAGATAATATCTGTAGAGATCTCAGAATCATATCTGATGTAATAAGGACCTTATTCACTTAAGTACCTTATCCACTTCTTCAGGCTGCCGTCTTCCCAGCAGTCTACAGCACCTGTAGCAGTCATAATTGCTTCCTTTAATTGCACAGAGCACTGCTAATAAATACTCTAGTGTTCATGAAGACATTGCTAGCAGCTAGACTCCATTGATTATGCCCCTTTCCAGAAAGTCACTTAGAGGTCATCTCTCTGCTCAGCCCTCAGCCCACTGAAATTGTCACTTAAACCTCAAGACGGAAGCTCCCTACAGCCTGCCCTCAGCCATCAAGCCCCTCCACGTCAAGTACCCACTAATTTCTCCTTTGGGCCCAGCAAGTACAAGCTCTGTTTAAATAATAATTTCTACAGAAATGCTCCCTGCTCGCAGCAAGACTGTCTTTTACATTTTTATGCAAAAAGATTTAGCAACTCATCCTGAACTGCTCTGTCCCAAGGCAGAAGTTGCTTTTTACCTTTACATAACTCAAAGGCCTATTACAGTTTGTTTTTCTTACAAATAAAAGAGTAATCTTTCCTTAAAGAATCCTGCAGCCACCTCTAGAATAACTTACATTAATTACATTTATTTCATTTGGCTTAATTTTTTTTTTTTGGTTCCTGCTACATATGCTTAAAATATAATTATCAAAGAGGACAAATCCTGCATGGAAATCCAAGAAGGCTTCCCAGAGGAGGTGACAGAGAAGCCTTAAATCATCTTTGTTTCAATATTCTTCTCCTCAATATCTATTAGGGGTAATGACTGGGAAGGAACTGAAAAGAAATGTGGTAAAACATAAGCAATGAGTATCTCATGTGAAGGACTTCTTTTTTGGTCATTATTTTCTTCTTTATATATATATTTTTATACTTTCCAACTTACTACAATGCACATACTGCATTTAGTATAAGAAGATAAAATAGTCTTTTAAAATATCTCATATCCGATTTTTCCCATCGCCCCCTCCTTCTCCATCTCCATCACTTTGGTTATGTAATATCTTGACACTTCCCTGCTTAAGACCTAACAATGGTACCCTATTGCTTTCCTCCTCATATTTCCCACTGCTCTGTCTCATTGCCCAAAGATATAATCTTAAATTTCAGCAGGAAGATAACTGCCTTTCCCCTATTTCTGAGAGCGCTCAGGGAGACTCCACAGTAGCTAAAAAAAAAAACCCTTTCTTGGGTAGGTGGTAAGAGGCAGAACTAAATGTAAAGATGTTACATGCTTATCTTCTTTCTAGGAAATCACCATTATTTATTTACAAGAGTCATGATTGCTACTGTTACTGGCTGCATTTCATGGATGAATTTCAGTAATATGCCCAAGGTCATCAACTAGAAGGTATCAGAGCCTGGATTAGGACCCAGGTAGGCTGGATGCCAAAGCCACAATGTCCGTTATACGACGCCCTTAGCAAGGAGAACTGGTCATATTTATATTCTCTATCAGTTGCACACATTGATGCATCAGCTTCGCAACTAAAAAATTGTTTCTAAACAAACTAATTCATTCCCGTAGCTCTGTTACTTATGCCTCATAATTTAGCACATTTTATACCGTAGTGAATTTTTGCTATTTTTTTCTTATGTATAAATCTTGCCTCCTTAATCAGATTATAGGCTTAAGAAGGTGATGGCCATGTGCTAAGCGCATGTTAAGGACTCACTGTACCACATTCTAAGTACATAGTAAGAACTTCATTTTGGTTGAACGCTTGCTTTATCAAAATAGTATCTTAAAGACTATATGATTCCTAACCAAAGTCCTTGAGTAAAAGAATAATTTACCAACTTAGAGAATGTTTAATAAACAAAATAATGTTTATACAAAGACTATGAAAAAGCTAATATATCCCTTATTAAATTTTTTATTACATATCCTTCTCTGTTAATATTTCCTAAACACTGAGGTTCTGCCATCCTTACAAAGATATACACCTTGTCATCCTAATCTACAAAAGAAAACACAAACAGACATAAAATTTTAAATGTAGTATATTTATAAAACTACATGACCTAGCAGGAGATAGAAAGATATAATATAAAGGAGGTGAAGCCAACTCAGATTTGTATTCAAGGGGCCTAAAGAAATAATTTAATATGCTTAGGATCTGTTTTTACCCAACAAATGCCTGAGAAGGGAAAAAGCACTTGGTGGACTGACCCGAGATGTTTCTGCAATGAGGTTAACTCATGTCTGTTACCAAGGAGCATATAATTTTTAGACTATCAAAATGTCATCATTCGTTTATAAGCATTGCTCTGGGGAGCATGGATAGCATGATGTGACCAATTATGAAATAAAATTTTCTACCTGGTGAAATGTTTTCCTGTTTCTTCATCAGAGGGAGGGGGCGTCACTGAGGTGCTGTTTTATGTAGCAAATCATCCTTTTCATTAGGGCAAATTACAGGGCTTTCTTTTCTGGTGAGGAGTCTCTCTCAACTCCTTCAATCTCCATCCCCCTCCAGCATTTCCCTTTTGGGTTGGGTCATAGTTTCATGTATTTGTTTTCATTTCATAGCGGTATCATATTTCTCCAGGATTGGTTTTCTCTATTTTTTGTTCAGTTCCTTTAGCTTTCTGTACAGTGGAGTGTTGGAATAGGCATTCAATAAATTAGACCATTATTGGATTTTGTCCTTTTCGGGAGACAGAAATGGAGTCGTCCTTCTGCTCTACTTCCCGATCCTTCAGGCTTCTCTAAAACCACACTGCCAAACACAGCCCAGCTGAAATAACAACAGCACCCGCCTGCGTTTTTTTACAGTACCGTCTACTTTTCAAAGTGTTTTCACATCTCTTATCTCATTTATTTCTCACCAAAATCCTATGAGGTAAGGAGAGCAGATATGGCTCGTCTCGTTTGATAGATGGTAAAACGGAGGAAGAGAGAGGTTAAGTGACTTGCCCAGTCTCTCACCACTCCAGTACATCTGCCAGAATTATCTTCCTAAAAATAAATATAAACATGACATTCCCCTGCATAAAATCACCAACAGGGCTCCGGCTGTCTACAGGGTAAAGTGCAAACTCCTTAGCAGGGCATGCAAGTGCCTTCACGTCCTGGCCCCATGCTCCTCACCTGCTTCATCTTCCACTGCTTCCCCGGCCCCCCGCACCCCCCAGCCACGCAGAACGCCCCCGTCCCCTGCCCCACTCCATCAGCTCTCAAGACCGCATGCCTTTGGAAATATGGCTTTCCCTACCTGGAATGCCCTTGGTGTTTTAAACTTCTGACTACCACCACCTTCCACCCTGAGAAATCCTCACTCATTCCCCTCCATGTAGGTCAAATGACACAATCTGGGTTTGGGCCACTCATTTACAAACCACTAGCCCCTACCTTGTTGGTTCCCCTTAACCTGCTCTATTTATTGCTTGTTTTCCTCTGTAGAACTTTTTACTTTCTAAGATACTATATAACTGGTTTATGGATTGTCTTCTTGTCTTCCTCTGTTAGATTGTCAGCTCCACAAGGGCAGGGACCTTTGCTAGTCTTGTTTGCTGGTGTATCCCAAGCACTGAGAACGTAATGAGTGCACAGGAAATTCAGAAAGCAGTAATTAAACAACTTCTGTTCTGGCCCTGAGGCTACAGAGATGAAGCGCCATCCCTCCGGGAAAGGGAAGGGAAGGGAAGGGAAGGGAAGCATTACAGTGTGCAGGGTAATGCACTGATAGTGGCACGGGCTGAGTAAGATGAGAACACACACAAGGAACAGCCAATGAGGCAGGGGCCCCGCAGGGCGTAGGTGAGAGCAGCAGGCAGCAAAGGCTCAGGCTTCCTCCAGAAGGCGATACATAGAGAGACCTGACAGCCACACACGAGTTCACCGAGTTCAGAAGCGGGGTGGGGAGAATCTTTGCATTTGAGAAATTACAGGAAATTTTTTATAGTTTGATCTTAGGGTGCATATGGGGAGTAAGATATAAGCTCGGAGAAGTGATATCTGTACAGAAGAGGGAGACAGAGCTCCTGACTATAAAGAGCCATGTTTTTGCCTCAGATTTCAATGTAATTGTTTGTTTCTACCTCCAAAACGACGATACTTCCAGAAATGATCGATTCTGATGCTAACAGTTTAGAGACCAAAGCGGCCTGGGATCAGAGCATTTCACCTCAACTTCCCTAGACTTTAGAAGGAAATCCTAGAGTGAGTATCTTGAATATTAATCCTGCCCATTGGTGGAGCTTCCGGATTCACGGAGACCTACGCACACCTTGAATGTAGTGACCAGGCTGACCACACCTAGCGTTGGAAAGCAACAGCACCGTTTCTCCCTGTCCCATTTAAAACGGTACATCTGCTCAACCTACATAGGAGAGGACCTCACTAATCCAAACAAGAATTGATGAGGGTCTGAACAGCAATGTAAATCGGCTGACCGGAGTAAATAAAAAAGATAGAAGTTGGGGGAAAGGATCCATCTTTATTCCTCATATTTCCAAGTGAAGAGAGCTCTACAGAGTGTCCACTTTGACACTTCTGGTCCCTCCATATATTTATCTCCCTCCACTCCGTGGGAAGTTGAGTGATTTCTCTAATTGGTACACATGCGGGAATAACCAGGCTCATTTCAGGTCCACCATTCTCCACTAGGGGGTGGGCCTCCCATACAGTGCAGCCTTGTGCCAGGAAACGGGAAGATCCTTTTCCTGCATAGTGGGGAAACAATTCACCCGAGAGAAATTTTTTCTTGGGTAAGTCAGTCACGGAGAGCATGAGTTCTGTGTTCTTCCACAATGTGAGTCTTACCACGTCGGAGGCCTCCCTACTTAGCCTTGCCTATGGCTAGGTGGATAAATTGCATGATTCCGGAGCTGAGGTTTACCCAGTGTAATCAGTTAACAGGTCAAAGCCATACCATATGACCTACCTCTATCAGTAGTGAACATGTCCTTTTGTCCCCCATCTGCCTCTCTGTGCATTCTTTATTTCTTGTTCAAAACAGGTCTGTTGCTATAATTCGCATACCATACAATTCACCCATTAAAAAGTATACAATTCTGTGGTTTTTAGTATATTCATGGAGTTGTGCAACTGGTTCTCCAATCAATTTGGAAACATTTTCATTACTCCATAAAGAATATATTACCTTTTAGTCATCACTTCCCAATCTTTCCCCCTTCAAACCCATCCCTCCCACCACCAATGGAATCATATATGTGTTGTTTCTGGCTCCTTTCATTGAGCATAATATTTTCAAGAGTCGTTCATGCTGTAGCATGTATCAGTCTGCATTTATTGTTATTGCCAAGTAATATTCCATCATGTAAATACACATTTTGTTTATCCATTTACCAGTTGATGAACATTGGGTTATTAATGAATGTTTGGGGCTATTATGGCTAATGCTGCCCTGAACATTTGCATACATGTTTTTGCACAGACATGTATTTTCAATTCTCTTGGATATATACCTAGGAGTGGAATAGCTGGGTCATATGATAACTCTATGTTTAGCCTTTTAAGAAACAGCCAGACAGTTTTCCAAAACGGCTATACTACTTTCCATACCCACTATCAGTGTATGAGGATTCCAAATCCTCCATACCCTCATCAATACTTGCTATTGTCTGTCTCTTTATCATGGTCATTCTGTGGTTATCTGATTTTAATTTTGATTTGCATTTCCCCAATAGCTAAGGAATGCTTTTTTTTTTTTACCTGGATGATGGTTGCATGTGTGTGTTCACTAATAACTCATCAAAGTATACAGCTAAGATTGGTGTGTTTACCTGAGCATGTTATACTTCAGTGCAACAGCTTGTTTGAAAAGTACATATTCCACATCAAGTAAGGACTTACATTCTATTTTAAAAATGAAATTATCACCAACCAACAACAAGAAAAGAAACAAGAGCAGCCGCTTTTAACTGAAACAAACCTGGATAGGAATTCATGCTGACCAATGCTTGGTGTCTTTTGGTGGCAAAGCTGCATAATTCCTCTGAGCCTCTGTTGCTTCATCTTTAAATAATAATAATAATAATAATAATAATAATACATCACAGGGTTGTGGTTACTATGGCTCATACAGGAGCTAGAAATGATGTGTTTTTTTTCTAAAAATATAAAATCATTAGCTCATAAACCATTCCTACATTTGTATTATTTGCAGCTGATAAGCCTCTTGACTAGTGCATTAACTGTTCTCCTGTGGTATAGCCATGCCTTTCTGAAGTTATTTGAAAACATAAATGGTGAGTGTGTCTTCCTTGGTTTCAGCAGATATATGAACGTTTCAATAATCTGCTATGTCATGTGAAGGAAGAACTTAACCTTATGAATTTTCTCTTACTACAAAGACTAATGGAAGATTAATCTTTTCTAATGGTCAAAGTGTTTGAGATTTAAGGCACGGTATTAGTTCTGCTGCTGAATCTACAGCTTAGGTGCAATATAGTTCAGTAAGCCACCAATAAACTGGTTTAAACATTTGTTGTCTCACCTACAAAGCCACTCTAATCATACGCTGCATCACTAGAATAAAATTTAATTATTAGCTATAAATCTCTGCGGTCCTAAGATGATAGTTACTTTGTAAATTCAGTGTTACGACACAACAGCACTAAAAGAGATTCCAAGATTCCCACCATAAATACACATTACAAAAATTTGTTAACTTGTACTTGCATAAATCTTTTATTTACAAAATTATGACTTGCGATTTCAAACATTTCTCTGTGTGTCAACCTGGATTAGGTTCAGCTGTATACAAGATCGGACAATTAATTTTGCGACCTCATCCTAGAAAAAGCACTACATACCAAACTACTGAATATCACTATGGTCAGCTTCGAAGTACTCCCCTTGGGAAGCTGTCTACCCACACCAGCACCTAGACAACCCTTCAAAGCAATTTTGGAACTCTTTTTCTGCAATGACCATCAGAGCTGTCATTATACCCAAAAATCTGACAATTAAGTTTGAGAACTTGCCCACCGTGAGCTTACCTTGGCAGCACTGTAAAACCTTGCCAAGGTTATGACATCTTACTGAGTTGTTTACAGTGCTGCCAATGTAAAAAAACAAAAAACAAACAAACAAAAAATAACAGTCCAGAGGTAGGTGTAGGCTGACACCACATCCTCCTGATTACATCAGGTATATGGGCTCCTTCCATCTCTCCATTATCATGGCTTTCACCTTTAAGGATGTCTTTGTTTTAAATTGGTTGCTACAACCCCCACTATCAAGTTCATGTTTTAGGCAGCAAGGAGAAAGGGGCAAGGGCAATTATCAGAAATTTACTGAAAATCAATTTGTACTAGTGATACAACGTATTAGCTTCCAGGTCGAGTCAGATGCATTTATAGCACTTTCCCAGGAGCTACTACTAAAACACCCATTTACATTGCATTGGCTATCCCTAGCCATAATAAAGCTGATACATTTATTAATAGTTGCATAGAAGGGTACATGGCCACACCTACACTGTAGGGAGGATTTTGCTACTAAGAAATAAGAGGATGGATAACAGGTTGACAAGTAGCAGTCTCAGCCACACTTTTAAAAAAACTCTTTTCTTTGTCTTTCTAGAATGTTGTAATCATTCACCTATTTTTTCATTCAAAATTATAATTGAAAGTAATTATCAGAGATTTATTAAAAGTCAGTTTAGTAAAATTTTATGGTGTCATTCACTAATATAACAATTATTATTGCACCTTCTATGTATCAGGTACTTGGTAAGTGAAGGGGCAATGTAGAACACATCACCACCTTCTCAGAGTTTACAGTACATTGATTAAGTCAAAGGATGATGATTAATTATGATAAATGATGCCCATTTTTGAAGGATTACCTTCTATAATATAGCATTACTATTTAGGTAATCAACTATATGTACTATAATAACATAAAAAAAATACTTTATTAGATGAATGTTCCACAGTTTTGAGATGCCTGATATAGACGTGAAGACAAATTTTAGATATCAATATCAGGCAAAACATTCTCTTTGCAAAAAAATTATAGTTTTGGTCCAATAATACAATTTCAAGTGAGACTACTAATATGGCCCTGGAAAACAGAATTATTAAAAATATAGCTAAATTCAGGTTTTTCCAGATTTTTTAATCAGAAAGAACAAGAAGATAGCATGAGAGGGAAAGCAGACAAATTAAACAATAAAGAAAAACTAAATACTTGGTTGTATTTTTCAGGTAAAAAATCAGCTAAAAGAAATGTTGTCTTGCAGAAAATAGAGGCGATGTTCAGTTTCTTGGTAATCATTTTTTGAAAGTTCTTAGGTATATTTGTAAGAAACTCTAAAGCATGTGATATAATAACGACAGGTTGCTATTGTGGTGGTACAAATGACAATTCTTATTATATTGACTTTAACACATCAGTAAGCTGTATTTTCTTTTGAGTGTAGCATCAAGTTGAAAGTGGCCAGCTCCAATTTCAACTGGCTCCAAATTTCTTTACCTGAAATATTTGGAACATATGGAACATGTCAGATATAGAAGAATAAGTCTTGTACCACTTGTCTGAGTTAAGAGAGACTTAAGTGAAAAAGAAAGAAAAAAGCAATTGAAAAAGAAAAAACCCCCACAACTTTTTAAACCAAAATTAAAGCCAAAAATATTTTTGATTCATTTAAAAATCAATTTGACCTTAAGATACAATTTTTAAATGAATATAAAGTATACAAATATAGAATTATACACCCTCTCCCATGAGTTGGGTCTGTGTCACCAATCTGGGAGTGGTTCTCCTACCCAGTAGGTATTAGGAATGGAAGTCAATCTCCTGTGTTTTTAAAATTAGGAGAAAAGTTTAGAAACCTGGATTTCAAGCTGTGGCACATTCTATCCCCATTCAAGATACATTCCTTAATTTTGTTCTCTCTCATAACCCTAGTGCCTAAACAGCACCTGGCACATAATAGAGATAAACAGCATGAATAAATGAATGAAGTATGAATAAATGAATAAATGTTTATAGTTTCAAATAATTTTGCCCATATCCATTCACCTCTCTCTCTCTCTCTCTCTCTCTCTCTCAAGGATTCCCCTTGAAAGGATATTCTTTTACTTCACAAAGACCATAGAATGAAGAAAAATAGTAAAATGTTCAATGAAATGATCTATCCAGATTTATTTTTGTCCTGCTCACCCCTTCCTCTTTATTTGCTTTGCTTGCCACTCTTTATATAGAGCTACATTCATGGTATCAGCAAGCTGCACATTTCTAAGTGTACAACTTGATAAATCTTGTGTATGTATATATCCACGACACAATCACTACAATCGAGATAGTGAACATATACATAACCCTTAAAGGCTTCCTCATGCCCCCCATCTCTCCCTTCTCCTTGCCAAGTCCCCCTCATCTAGGCAACAACAATCTACAGTGCTGCCATTTTGGTTTGTATTTTCTAGAGTTTTATATAAATGGGATCATATATCTGGCTTTTTTCACACAGAATTATTTTGAGGTTCATCCATATTGTTGCATATATCAATAGTTAATCATTTTTTATTGCAGAGTAATAGAATGGCAATACACACACACACACACACACACAAAACGGGGGTGTCAAAAATGTATACATATTTTAAGAGATGTTATCTATGTATCAGACAGACGCTAATGGTAACCACTTTGAGCACCTTTCATAATTGCAGAAGTCAAAAGTGACTTGTGTTCATCTTTTGTTATTGGTATATATTGAGTGTTACAATTTTAATATAGTTTTTTGCCTCTCTTAAAATGTGTATACATTTTTTGGCACCGTGTGTGTGTGTGTGTGTGTGTGTGTGTGTGTGCGCGCGCACGCGCGCGCTGTCTGGAAAAAATCCAGCAATAAATGTCTCTATTTTTTCATATTACATGGCTGGATGCTTTTCGGACAGCCCTCATATATATAAATTTGTTTATCCATTCGCCTGTTGATAAACATTTGGATTGTTTCCTGTTTTTGCAGATTAAAAATAAAACTGCTGCCTTTTTGGAAAAAAAGCTCCTCACAAAGGTAAATGTAAAGTTACCACATAATCCAGTAATTTCACTCCTAGCCAAGAGAAATATTAACTTATGTTCCCCATAAAATCTTGTTCCAATTTTAGTATATGTGCTGCTGAAGTGAGCACACCCCACAGAATCTTGTGCGTAAATGTTCACAGAAGCATTACCCGTAACAGCCAGAAAATAGAAATAACCCAAATGTGCATCCACTGATGAATGGATAAATAAAATGTGTTAACAATGGAATATTATTAAACAATAAAAAGGAAGGAAGAACTGATACATGCTACAACTTTGAAAACATTATGCAAAAGGCCAACACAGAAGTGGCCAATCTGCAACACCCCTGCTAGAGTGGTTCTTTACAAAGAAAAGAAAAAAATTAAGTTTGATCTCCTCACTGTTCTGCTCAAAATTTGTTGGGGGCTTTCCAATTCATTAAGCATCAAAGCCAAATTCAACACCATGATCTGGCGGTGGCTATTTTACCTATTGCTCTTCTCTTACTCAAATCCAGCCCGCGGCCTCCTTACCCTTTCCTCACGTCCTTCCCTTGCTGTTCGGCATGAAAAGCTTTCCTGCAGGTTTCTGATTGGTACTTACCTTTCTTTCAGGTTTCAATATCATTTGAGCCATTTTTAAAAATCATTCTATCTAAAAAGGAATGCACACTCTCATACACACACCAGCCTGTCTGTTTTTGACTTCCCAGTGCTAAATACAGTAATTGTTTAATAACAGTTAACACATTTAGTGCTCACCCTCTTTTAAGTGCTTTACATACTAACTCAGTCCTCACACCATCACCATGAGCTAAGTACTTAACCTTATTTTTCCAAGAGGAAGCTGAAACACAGAGGTTAAGCAATTGCCCCAAATCACACATCTATCAAATGGCGCATCAGGGAACTCTATCCCAAGGAATACGACTCTGGAGACCATGCTGTAAAACACGATGCCATCCAGGACTGTCTTTCTAAGTACTTCTTAGTGTTTATGTCCTGGGTGTCTCCACTGTAATGTAAACTGCATGGGAGCTTCTTTTACAAGATACTGCTATTCTAGCGCAGAAAACACTGTTTGCCAGCTGGTCCCTCAATAAAGGCTGAAAAATGGGTTCAATTGTAACTCGAAAAAAAAAATTATCAGGTTCAGCAACAAATGCTTGCCCCTAAGGCTCTTTCCAGACTGCTAAGAGCAGGTTAAAGTCCGTGGTTTACACAGGGAGGCAAGGCGGAGTAGCTGGTGGGAGCAGCGTTTGAAACGCCTGGATGTGCGGCCGGAGAGACTGGCAAAGGGCAGAAGGAGCGAGGCTAGAACGGAACAATTGTTCCGATAAAAAGAATTTTCTTTGACCAAGCGGTCTTAAGACTTCAAGGGGAAGGTGAGCTAAGTGAGGAGTAAGGCTGGCGACAAAACAAATGATAGCGACACCACCCCACGAGGCCTCAACAGGCGACGTAGAAAGTGGCCCAGGAGGGCACGCCCATAGCCAAAGCGCGCGGTGGGATTGGCCCCAGTAGCCCTTTCCGTCCCGATGACTCCGCCCCTCAAGACCAGCGCACGGTGACCCGGAAGCGGTTGTGAGGCGCCACCAGGCGTGCCAGCTCCTTTTTCTAGTCCGCGTGGTTTGCGACGGGAACGTCTGCGGCGCCCGTTCCTTCACTATGAGCGTCCCGGCCTTCATCGACATCAGTGAGGAAGATCAGGTGTGCTCCCGAGTCTCGGGGACCGCCAGGACGGGGTTGGGGGAGCTCTTGTGGGTGTCATGAGTCAAGTCGGGGCCGAGTCCAGGCCGAGCCAGGGCCGGGCGGGTGGGAGGGACGGCGTCCCGCGGTGCTCGCTGCAGGGCTGAGAGCCGCAGCTCCCGTCTCCACGCGCGGGAGTGGGCAGGCCGCGAGGCAAGGCGCGGGTTCCTGGCCTGGAGTTGTACGGCGGGGCCGGAGCTAGCCCCGAGGCTTCACTGCCAACTTCCTGGTCGGCGTCGGGACTCAGCCCGGAGTCAACTTCTGACGACACAGGACTTTTTGACTCATGAAATGATATCTGCTTCCGTCCCCTAAATACAGCCACATCCGGAGTGGGAGGTGGCGAATATTTAGACGGCATAAGCAGTCTAGGGAAAAAAATTTTGTACTGAAGATCAAAATAGTATTATGTGATCACAAAGGTATATGTGACCTCTATTTTGTACGTAGACTATATTTTATATTTTTACTGTGCAAGAGTGAGAGATTTGTAACTTGAAAATATAACGTCAATTCCACCCTCATACTTTGACGCATAGACCTCGTGAACCATCGTGATAGTTTTAAATTTTCTGTTTGGAATTTGCTCTTTGATATGCGTGGCTAATACTCATTTTCCTCATAACGAAAGTTAAACTGTAGTTTAACTTTGGGAGTTAAACTAAACATGAAATGAATGATCTTACCTAAATTAATTTTGAAAAACCAGAAATTATTCCGTCAAGTCGTAATTGTTGTCATTTTGTATTTTTCTGCTATTCCGCTCACATGGAAATTTTGGTTACCATGAAAGAAAAAATTGCTATTCTAACAACTTTCAGAATTGCAGATGTAATTTTTTTTTTTAAGGCTAGGGAAGAAGTTGAGCACAGTTAGAAATATGTGAACGACAAAATAAAAAGTATATCTTATTGGTAGTGGAATCATGTCAACCGGCTATTAAGTTATTGAAAAAATTTTTTAACATAGAAAAGGATTTGTAGATGCAGAAAGTTACTGTTACTGTACATACTTTAGTTTTAAAGTGCCTTTTCTAGTTAGGTTTTGCTATTCTTCTTGTAATACATCAGTTTCATACTCATCATTCCTTTCAGGTAAATAGGTGATTGCTTCAGGAGTTTAACTTTGATCAAATTATCTGTTTAGAGTTAAGAAATGGAGTTCAGAATCCTCTTTTCTTTTGCTTTAACTTGTGGCCAGTGAGGATGACAGATAAAAACAGTTGGTTGAATAGTTCGTAGAAAAAATTCACTTTGTTTACAAAGCAGAAATGGAACAAATGCCCTTTTTCTGAACAATATTATGTTTTCTTCATAGAGAAGCAAGCGTATTTTCCAGAGGTATTTTTGTGTTCTTAGACATGGTGATAGTGTTTTATGAAATCTTGTTTTAATATCAACTCGTATGTGAAGTTACTGTATTGTTATCTGAAAGAATAGCACCATGAGATCTACAGATTTAATGTACTCTTCTTAGCCTAACATATTTGTGTGTTTAGAAAATGTGGTAACTTAGGCATTTACTGATGGTATCCTTACATCTCCCTGTTTCAGTTCTTCATTTTATTATCTTAAATACCATCTGCATTCATGTTTGACTGCCATAAATACCAAGCCCTCAAAAGAACAAGTTATTAAATATTATATATATGCATTAGAGTAGAAAATCCTACATAACTGGATGTGATCCTGTAGGTAATATGTTTGTAAGTCTAGATGTACATTTTGCATTTTAAAAGATTAATTATATAGTAGATCCAATTTGATATAAATATTTTATTCAAGGCAATATTCAAAGGCATCTTTTGTGTCTCTGACATGCCTGTCTCAGGTTCTCAAACATTTAATTAACAAATGATTACCCTCTTGCCAAGGAAATGTCTAACTTTTTAAAGAGCTGTGTGATGTACACCTAAGAGCAATAAAATACTTCTTTCAAACAAATTGAATTTACCAAATCAGATCACCCTTCCCCTAAAAACAAAAAGCAATGGGTTAGATTAGAAAGCTTTTTGCTATATACTAGAAGTCCAGCAGGATATAGATGATAAGAGGGTTTGTGTAGCGACTGGGTGTTGTAAAGGAAAACCTGTGGGGCTGTGGTGGTAGATGAGGTAGGGAAGAGGTATTTCAACATAATTTAAAGTTGTTAAATACAGCATTTACATTTTATTTTTTCAGAAATGAGACAGGATGGTTTGAGATCTTGTGATTTGTCATTCGTAGTTAGTTTTATAGATATGTGGCAACCGTGTTGTAATTATATAAAGTATTATAATTTGATTCAACAGGCTGCTGAGCTTCGAGCTTACTTGAAATCTAAAGGAGCTGAAATTTCAGAAGAGAACTCAGAAGGTGGACTTCATGTAGATTTAGCTCAAATTATTGAAGCCTGTGATGTATGTCTGAAGGAAGATGATAAAGGTTTGTTTTTAAACTTTTTGTAATATTTCTTACTAGTGATAAAGGACCTACTTTTTAAACTTGCTTGTGAATTAGATTTGTTTATTTCAGACCTTAAAACTTTTAAGCACTGTTGTTTCTAATCTTATATTTGCACATATTAACACTTCACTTTAATCTGTTATACCTATGAAGTAAGCCTATTTTGAGAAATCATCTCTTTTTTAATATCAGGTGTGTTTTTTGAGTTACTGCACACTAAATACTAGTAATTTCAGAATGAACTGAAGGAAAAACAATGAAGCACTTCTTTTCCATAAGGTTTAGACTACTATTAAATGAGATATATTTTCAACTAATCTAAAAGCCATTTAATTATTTGGCTGATGCCCTGTTTATTGAGATAAATAGGAAATTTTGGAAATTGGGAGTCCTGAAATCCCTAGTTAAGTTTTGAGATTAACCTTGATATATATCTAATATCTTTATCTTACACTTAAAAATTAGTGACCCAGCTAGAAAGTAGCTTTCATTTCTAAATCATTTTTTCCTTATATGTACAGAGTTTTCTTCAATGGGGAAAGAATCCTAGCCTAAGACCTAAGCAATAACTTCAACATGATTGAATATCTTGCTCATAAAAAATCAAAACCATATATTAGACATGTAAATCGGTCTTCTGTTTTACTGATTGGAAACCACATCTTAGGGAATAATTTCCTTCTCTTCAAAAAAATGTGCAAGTCATTTTATGAATGTTAGCTGTACCACAGAGCTGGTTTATTTTTAATTTGTGTATACTGTATTTTTGGTATAACGCATATCACTGAAGGAAAAAAGCCTCTAGAGCTGTTCTACAGTAGCCAGATAATATTCTTAAAGTGTCTACGTTTAATGGTCTTGGAACGTGGGAAGCACGTACTTGAGACATTGAGTGCTGTGATGTCGCTGTTGTGTTTATCCGCACACATGCAGACGTTGAGAGTGTCATGAACAGTGTGGTGTCCCTCCTCCTGATCCTGGAACCAGATAAGCAAGAAGCTCTGATTGAAAACCTCTGTGAGAAGTTGGTCAAATTTCGGGAAGGTGAACGCCCATCTCTAAGACTGCAGTTGTAAGTTGGGAACTGAAAGAATGTAGTATTCAAGGGGCTTTCTTCATGTCACTGTAATTTGAGAATTAAAAGCAGGAATTCTGGAACTTGACTGTCGGCTGTGGCTCTTGTGTGACCTTGGACAAGTCACATAACCTTTCTATGCCATACTTCCCTAGTAATGTGAAGTTATTAATAGTATCTGTCTCAGGTTTGCTGTGAGAGCAGGTAACTTTTTTATTATTTGTTAACCAGGCTAAGCAACCTTTTCCATGGGATGGATAAGAGCACTCCTGTAAGATATACAGTGTACTGCAGCCTCATTAAAGTGGCAGCGTCTTGTGGGGCCATCCAATATATTCCAACTGAGCTGGATCAAGTGAGTTACATGGAATACTTGTTCTGATTATGATAAGTATAGTTTTATGCTAAAATAAGTAGCAAATGTATGTGTTCAAAATGTTGTATTTTAAATTGTGAGAATGTCTTCATCTGGGTCACTGAATTTCCTGCTTTTGTCATTCTACTCAGGTTAGAAAATGGATTTCTGACTGGAATCTCACCACTGAAAAAAAACACACCCTTCTAAGGCTACTTTATGAGGCACTTGTGGATTGTAAGAAAAGGTATTCAGAATTAATGAACTAACTTAAAGCTTAACAGGCAAAATGAGTAGTTGAGGCTGTTCTGAAACGATAGGTGGTAGGGTAAGTAATTTTGCTCTACTTTGTACTCCATGGAGTTGCTATGAAGCTATTTCTGTACATTTCACCTATTAAAGATAACTGCAAAGTTTACAGTAGTTTTTCCTCATTCTTAAACTTTTTAAAAAGCAAAACTTGGTTTTGTTCTAAAGATGGTTACAACTGTTGACCCAAACCTGTATATAACGTTAGACTGAGTTAATTTAATGCTTTGACGCCTTAGTACAGAGTAGTGCTATTGCTTTTGTTTAATAGTGTGAGGGGCTATCAGTCAAAGTTTCCAGTCAGTCGCATGTAAACAATGTCCAAAACTTTGCAAAAGACTGTACAAAATGACATATTGTGTGTCTACAACATCTTGGGTATTTAGGGCTTGTATTCAACCCAGTAAACTTCATGCCCAAAATATTTATTTTTTGATATACCCAGTAAGTAATCAGTCTTCAGTTAATTTTATTGCACAGTTTTTAAACTGCCTTGCAGTGCTAAGGTATTTAATATATTAGAGAGGATCAGTTAATGTTTTTGTGATGTTAAAATAATTAAATTTTTCTGCAGACCATTTAAAATTAATAATATAAGAACAAATTATATTTTTGTTGTGAAAGTTGGAACGTTTTATTATAAAAGCTACGCAGGGGATCATGCATTAATCACTTCTTTCTGAGGTGGTACTTATATTTGTTACGTGCTGGCACACTTGTGGCAGCATTCCATCCAGTTGTCTGTAAATTATGAAGAGTAAGTAGTTTATAACAAAGAACTTTTCAAATGGCTAGGACATAAAAGCTGTTGGAGAAATAATCCATATTTTAATCCACACTTTGTAGGCTGTGGAGTCAGACTACTGGGATTCAAATCGTGGCTTTTCTATTTGTTGTATGACCTTGCATGGTTATTATACTTAACCATCTCTCTACTCCAGTTTCCAGCTTAAAAGTAGAAGTAATAGTAGTACTTAGCTCAAAGTGTTGTCAAAAAAATTAAACAAGATAATATACACATAAAGTTCTTAAAATAGTGGCTTCATTATTGGGAAAGCACTTAGTAAACACTGAATATTATTTCTTTCACTGTTCTCATTTTTTTCAAGCCCACCTTTAAGAAGTTACTCTTTTTTCTGGTACAGTAATTTTAAATGATGACTGTTGTGGTTTCCCTCTATCTAGTGCTTAGCACAGATGATTACTACTCCTTGGATGACTTCTCTAATTGCTAGTTACTTTACTAGGTCCTCAGTCTGTTATATGTAGTAAGGAAGTAACTGAAGTAATGTTTTGAAGAATTCCAAAGCTAATTCTCAGAGAAATTGAGATAGGACACCAGTACCCATCTGTGCTTTGCTAGACATATCCTAATGCTTATGTATTAGAAAATACCTGCAGCATTGTCACAGATGATTATCGTTTTTTTTTTAATTTTTGAAAATCTTTTTTAAAAAATTTTATTTATCGGGGTAACATTGATTAATAACATATGAATTTCAAGTGCACAACTTTATGACACCTGTATACTTTGTGTGCTCACCTCCTGAAGTCTGTTCTGTCACCATGTATTTGACTCCATTTACCCTCTTTATCTTCCCCTTCACTCCCTCTTCCCCTCTGATAATCACCATTTTCTCTGTTGTCTGTATCTATGAGGTTTTTTTGTTTATTTGTATTTGTTTTATATGTTCATTTGTTGCTTTTTTTTTTTTAATATATCCCGCATATGAGTACATACGGTTCTTTTCATTTTCTGTCTTTCTTGTTTCACTTAGCATAATACTCTTAAGATCCACCCCTGTTGCCTCCACAGGGTTCCACCAGTGAGGGTTGAGGGATGGGTGATGGGGGAGGAGAGCAGGTGGGTTTGTGGCTCTGTGGCTTTGCCTTCTTTCTGGTAATGGTGGCCACTGCTCTGCAGCTCCACATTGCTATGCCTCCTCTCAACCTCTGTCACCGGGTTTAGCCGCAATGGGTGCCGGAATCTTGCTTCTGTCCCCACTACCCTCCTGCAGCCCCCCACAGGGCAGCCCGACTCCTCCACCACTACTGTGTCACCTGAGGCTGGGTGGGCACCATACTGTGTCCTTCCCCTGTCCCACCTCCACTGCTAGTTGAGGTACACCCGCCTTCAGATGTCTCAGTGCGTGGGATCTCTCAGATGTGTTTGCCTGTTGTGTAGGGGCTCCTTTGGTCTTCCAACTTGTAACTTGAAGGGGAGAAATAAAGAGGTCATCTCACTCTGCTGTGATGTGGACTACTCTTTTATTCTTGAAACACTTCCTTCAGTTGGCTTTTAGCGCCCCTCTCGATTCTTCTCTTACTTCAGTTCCTAATTTGTGAGTTTCTCCTTATTTTCTCTACATATTGAAATAACTCAGTCCTGGGACTTCGCTGCTGGTATATTCATTCCCTTTGCATATTGTTCATGTGTTTTTGCTGTGAGTGTGGAGAAGGCTGAATGCCAAATGTACTTGGGGTGGGACAGTTCTTTGTGTTGTTAAATTAGTAAGTTGACTGCAGGACATTTAGCTTTCCTCCCCTTACCTACTAAAATGCTAATATTAGTAAGTGCTTCACAGTGAGAACAACTACAAACAGCTCCCATACACTTCCAGTGCTCTAGATGGCACCCATGGGAGAGCCACTGCAGCCTAAATGCTCTCATTCAGCCTCATGCCTTTAAACCTTCTATATACTAATGATTTTCAAATTTTAATCTCCTATATTTCTCCCCTGAACTCAAAATGTATTTCGATTTACCATCTTCAGTCAGATACTCAAAAGGCATCTCAGACTTGATATCTGTGAGAGTGAACCATTGATTTTTTTTCCTTCTAAATCTGTTCTGTTTTCTGCAACTCAGGAAATGCCATTGCTAATACTTGTAATTGTTCAAAACCAAACCTGGGAGTCATTTTTGACTCCCCTCTTGTCTTACACCCCACATCTAATCTAGTAGCAAATCCTCTCATAAATCTAAAGTCAGACCAACTTCTCACTACTTCCATGGCTATCATTCTTACTTGGATTATTGAAGTAGTCTCTTAACCAGTCCCTATTTTGTCCCCCTACAGTATGTTCTTAATGTAGGTGACAGAAAGTTCTGTTTAATAGAGAGGATCAGATTATTTTTCCCTCTGCTCAGAACCCTCCAATGATTTCATTCAGAGTAAAAGGCAAAGCCAGCCCTAAAGTCTGGGTGCTGGCCCTTTTTCCTGGAGCTCTCTTCTCCCAGGACTCCCTCCCTTCTTCAAATTTGCTGATTGTTACTCAGGGCCTTCGCTCATTGTCTGTATGTATAACAGTATCCCCACCCACCCTGCATCGCATTGCTTTTTTCTTCTTATCCCTATTTTGTTATTTTCCCATTGCACTTACTGCTAACAGACATTCTGTATTTTTAATGTTTATTATCTGTCGGTCCCCAATGGAGTTTGTTTCATATGGGCAGGGATTTGGTTTTGTTCACTATTAGAACAGCGTCTGACACTAATAGGAACTTAGTATGTATTTGTTGAAAGAATGACTATATCATCTACTGAGTGAAATCTGTGTCTCTATCCCAGGCATCTTTTCTGAGCCTCAGATTTTTATGTCCTGCTTTTACCTGTTTTCACTTGGACGTGGCCCATAGGTAATGAAACTCAGTGTGGACAAAATGAATTTATCATTTTCTCCCTCTAAATTAGTCTGTTGCTAAGTAAGACGTCTAGAAGTGATCTCTTTATTCTCCCCACTCTACAACCACAATGATAGTTTGAAACAAAAATTTCAGCATATTACCCTTTAGGTTTTTATTCTCTTGAGGATACAGTGCAGGATTCTTAGTAGGGCATGTAAGACCTTCCCAGCATGGGCTCCTACCCACTGCTGTAGTGTAGGCTTCCTTTTTTGTGTGTGGTGCGGTGACAAACTACAAAAACTTTGTTTGTATGGATATTCCCTCCCTTTCGCTCCCTCACACACACCAGCCTGCACCCTTCCCCTTGGCTGTCACATCCTAAACATAGTGAACCTCGTCAGCTGCAAAAGCACCATGCTCTTCCACTCTGGACCAGTGGGATGGTACCTGTTTTTGTATGGTAAAAATTGTTCTTACGTTTTTAAATGTTTGAGGGGGGAGGAATCTAAGAAAATACATTTCATGACATGAACATTACATGAAATTCAAGTTTTAGTGTCCATAAAATTGTATTGGAATGTAGCCATACTTAATATATTGTGTGGCTGTTAATTGCCAAGACTTGAGTAGTTGCAGCAAAGACCATGAGGCCTGCAGAGCCTACTGTATTTACTGTTGGACCCTTATCAGAAAGTTTGCCTACCCTTGGTCTAGAACTACACTCCCCTCCGTTTCTCTGTCTGAAATACTCCTCCCATGTTAGGTTAGATGCCTCCCTTCTATGGCACCCTCTACTTTTGTGATGGCACTTAACACCCTTTGTTAAAAGGTTCCTTCAGTATAGGCTCACTGAAGGCTAGGAACCTTGTCTGTCAGCCACTGTATTCCCAAGGTGTTTGGCGCATAACGGGCCTGGAATGGATGAATGCTACCAGCACTTAGGGAACTAGAAGAGGATGGTTATTTAAATACTAAATTTCTTTCATGTTGTTGATGTAAATTTTAAGATTTATTTTTGCCTAGTACACAGAAATGTGTTTTTTTTTTCCTGCTTCTAAATAGAATTCTGAGATTTGCCTTGCCCTTTTAAGAAGGCTTCCGTGCATTGGTGCCCCCTTCATGATTATGTCTGTGTGTATTGGTGGTCGATGAGTGCAAATTGCATAACACTTTTTTGATATACGTGACATACAGTGTATTTACATGGATTATTTTATCTGATCTTTGTGAATGCAGACTTCTTTAGCTGATAAGATGTACTAGAGTAAAGGACGCTGTGGCTGCTAAAACTGGAAAATATGCCTGTGCTTACATTACAGATGGCTCAAGAATGACCAATGAGTAAAACAAAGTTTTTCTTAAAATTTTTCATTGACTTCTTACAACCAAATCACTATATTTAAGATGCTGGTTGCCACCTAACCACTTCTATAATTATATTTATATATTTTAATAAACCTTAGTTTGATAGGAAGTTCTAGAATACCATTTAACTTTTTAAAATAAATTATACAGCTCTGACTGATTTTACCCAGGTTGAATTTAGATATGTTGGGGGATTGCTTTTATAAAACAAAAAAAGAAAAATCTATTTCTCCTATTTAGCAAACCTTTTTATAACTGGCTGAAGATTCATCCATTTAAAGGAAGAAATGAGGGGTGAAGATAAACAGTTTTTAAGAGCTTAAATTGAATGAATGCATTTAATTATTTTGTACTTTGCACTGCAGTTAAAATTGATCATCTGCATAATTTTAAGGATAGTTTGGTTTAAAAGATATCTTTAGTGGAGTTACTTAAATACGTAGTGTTGGCTCAACTTCAGCCATACTGTGCTTACAATTTGTAGGACACAAAATTTTTCCCACTTGGGCCTTTGTGTTTGGTCTCCCTTCTGCCTGGAGAGTCATCTCACCACCCCTTCCGCACCCCAACCCCCGCCCTGCATTCTTCATGGCCAATGATTTTATAGCCTTTACATCTCAGCTTACATGTCATGTTTTTCAGGGAGACTTTACCACTCATTTGTATGAAGTACCCCCTCTGTCCTGCCTCTACTTTTGTTAGTAACAAAACCATTTATTTCCTTTGTGGCATGTACTTATTAGTTATATTTTTCATAGTTGTCTGTCTTTCCTACTAGAAGAAAAGTTCATGACTTTTCCCACATGGAGGTACCTTGTCTCTCTTGGTCACCATTGGATATATCATCAGCACAATACTTGGCACTCAGTAAATATTTTTGAATGAATGAATGTCAGTAATGATATTCTGAAATTCTTAAAGCGGTATTTCTTTTTAGTGATGCGGCTTCAAAAGTTATGGTTGAATTGCTAGGAAGTTACACGGAGGACAATGCTTCCCAGGCTCGAGTCGATGCTCACAGGTAATGTTAAACACATTGTTCTAATGATGGTTCTCAGCAGCTTAGAGGTGAGCTAGGGTGTTTAGTCGTATGACTGAAATCATGTTTGCATCCATCAGTGATCCAAAGCCACTTGATACTTTGTGGTCTGGTAATTATAATGGAGATACAGACTGGAAGAACCATATAGGAATATGTTGTTTGCTATTTGGGGTGTTGCTGGTATGGGGTGAAAATCCCAACCTGAAAAATCGAACCTAATCTTAGGTTGATGTTACCTTGATGGTAAGGTATGTAGATGAGGAAAAGTTGGTGGCTTGCTAAAAATTAGCCCATTTCTAATAAGAATAATGACTTCAAACAGTCCCATGTCTACTTAGTGGTGATAACAACACAATCAATTGTTTATGAAACAAATTATGATAACATCCTTTCAGGGTTATTGCTTTACAAGGACCTGTGATTAAGTGTGGTTAGAAAGGGTAGTAGGTATTGGAAAAGATCTTTGCCTCTGAGGTAAGACTGCCTGCATTCACACCCTCCACCACCTAATTAGCACTTATTGGCCAAGTTCTTTTTGAGCTTGTCATTGTGAAATGGGCATGACAAGATTACATGTCTCTCAGGTATTGTCTTGATTAAGTGGCTGAAGGCGTGGAAAGCACTGCCTTAGTGTCTGCTGTATGGAAAGACAGCTGCAGCTGTTCTACTTATTTTTTTATTACTTTGGTAATACTTTTTCTCCAGCTATGCTTTTGTCTGCAACTGTTTTATTTTGTTAAAACAGATATTTGATAAGTAGATTTATTGGCCTGTTTTAACCCCAGTCTTACAGCTTTTATTATATTGTGTATATTGACCTCAGACATTTTGCTGAATTAAATATGTTTTGCATCCTGCAAAATCAGTGAAGTGTCCCTGAATTTCAAGACTCTGAGCTTGGATTTTTGTTTTCTGTTAAGGTGTATTGTACGAGCATTGAAAGATCCAAATGCATTTCTGTTTGACCATCTTCTTACTTTAAAACCAGTCAAGTTTTTGGAAGGCGAGCTTATTCATGATGTAAGTAGTTCATCCTTAATGTGAAAAATGTTTTTTTCCTAAGTCTAACGTGCTGAAGGAGAACTCAGTTTCTTTGTATGAATGAACTCTTTTACTTTGTATTAATGAACATGACTGTTAGATCTGGAAAGAGGAAAAGTATTTGTTTTTTTTTTTTTTATATATTTGGAACAGACTAAAATTTCGGACCAACTTTTCTCCCAACCACTTAACACAGTTCTGTTCTTTCTCCTTTTCCTTCATCTCCTCACTTGCCTGGCTGTTAGCAACTTAGATAATACAAATTTCTTTTTAGTATGTATTGTCAGCTAACTGCAATTAGGAAGATAAATCTGACATTTAAAAACACATTAATGCACTTTTCAAATACAAGTATAAATATGTTTGGCTTATTTTCCATTTGTACTATGCCGTTATCACTGTCTTTAGAGGTCACTGTATTTACCAACTCTTTCATCTAAGTGAGTCTTATTAAATATGGTTAAATGGTAATTCGATCAGATTGAAATTTCTGCACTGAAAGAAATGTAGAGCTTTACTGTTGGAAGTCAGTGTCTTAAAAATACCTTAAGCATAAATGTTGATTCTATATTGAATATTAATTATATCTTTATTTTTGTCTATCTGTATAGCTTTTAACCATTTTTGTGAGTGCTAAATTGGCATCATATGTCAAGTTCTATCAGAATAATAAAGACTTCATAGATTCACTTGGTAAGTTTTGGGGTTTATCCTTTGGGGTGGGTAGAGAGATGGGAATGTGCTATTCTAGAACTGTTTTATACTGTGAGCTCCAGGAATTATTAACCTACCCAGTGATGAATGGTGGAATAGCAACACAGATATGTAGACAGTTTAAAAGATTACTCAGAATGAATTGGGAATCAGAAACCAAGAAGACATAGGAGGAAGCATTTGTGATGGAAAGAGCATGAAACTAGGAGTCAGAAAACCTGGACATTTTTTCCTCTTTGTTAAGAGCTTGTTGAATTTTAGGCCTTTCCAATTCTACTATACCTTGCTTCTCTGGGGTAGAGTTCTAGCATTAAGCAGGTGCTTAGAAAAGATTCGGATCTAAATACTTCATTTTCCTACTGGGCAACCAATACATTTAAGATTATATTTTTCATATTAAGATTGAATTGTTAATTCTTCCTGTTTTTGTTTTTTTTTTGAGATAGAGGTAAAGAATACATTTGTAATCTACTATGATTATACTATTAGTCCTCAATTTAATAATCATTAATTCTTGTCACTGTAAATTTTGTGCAGCCATTGGAATTGGGGAAGACTGAATTATTCTGAACATAATAAGGCATTTGAAAATACACCAAGATAAAGTAGATGCAAGTGTGTTTGTGTAGAATGCTTTGCCAGGTGCACTAGACCCAGAAAATCACATTCTGTCCCAGTTAATTTGTTTTGTGGCATGAAGCTATGTGATGGAATGTTAATGTCAGCAACCTCTTTATTTACGCACCAGGAAAAAGGAGTAGTAATTAACACTTTGACACTCCCCCATTGATGTGTAATTGACTGTTTCAAAGGAGCACTGGTTCATAAGCTATTGCATGCATTAAAATTACGTTTTCTATATTGCAGCATTTTAAGGCAGGGGTCAGTGACAATGCAGAAATTGCTCAATGATGCACATTTTTTTATTACTGCATTAAGGTTTTGACATATTAGTAATGAATAAATGTTTCCATAAAATTAGTTTTTTTTATAACTTTAAAATTGAAATATGACACAGAACACTTCCTCTTTGAAGGTAATGTTCTACTTTCATGAAACAAAGCATGGCTTCCTACAAGTCTTGAACTCATACTTCACTGACTTAATAGCTTGAGTTGGAGAACAATAGCTCTGAGAGGCTTTGCGTTTGGTTATTTGCATTGAAGTAGTGGCTTTAATTTGAAACGTTTTTAAACACAAATTTCTCTGTGTATTATAGACAATGGTTTTACATAGTTCTAGAAAGAATTTTCATTTCTCTTAGTTTTTTATGGTAAGCTTGTAACTGCACAGAGTAGCAGTAAAATAAATTTTATTTCAAGAGTATTTTTAACTCTTATCATAGAAACTTAAAGAGTTTCTGTCATTTAAAGGAGAACTATATATGCCCACAGAACTGGGAATGTTCAAGAATTTTCTTTATTTGCCAATACTGAGAAAAATCTTTAGTATTTATTTAATCTCTGTAATAGAAAAAATAACATCTCTAATTTATTGTGCCAATGGGAAATCACATTCTCAATTTTGCTTGTTTCTTGAATATCTTTGCAAATTAGCAATCTTTTATTAGGAATTTGTAAAAGATGCTTTTGGGGAAACCTACTAGATGCGTATATTCTTAATTTTAGATATATTATTAGACACTTATTATAGCTGAAAACCTGGTTACAAATATATAGGTTCCACAGGTGGTAACAGTTTATCAAAACACTTTTTGTTTTATTAACAGTGACAACTTGGGCCAACAGAAGCATTATCTTGTGTCAGCTCAATTGCCCTAACATGTCCACATGTTAATCTGGTGTTATCCAGTTACTACCTTCTTGCTTCAGAAAGTTAATCAGCATCTAATTTTCATTTGTTAATTAGAGTTAATGTGCACTAATTGATTTTTTTTGATGCTTGTAGATTTCCATTAAATCCAGTTAGCAATACTTACTTGGGTTACCTCATTCATTTGAGTTATGATGATCATGTTTTTGTTGAATCTGTGCCAAATAGAAAGCCTGCATCATAATTACAGCTAATTAAGAGACTATTGTGGACTATATTAATGGACTTCTGTAGTCTTCTAATATGTGAATGTTATACATTTTAACTTTATGGAGTGCTTAGAGAGAAATTTAACAATGCAAACTTGAGGCTCTTAATTATTAGAGGATAATATTTAGAGTAATAAACTCAGCAGATGATAGATCATTTGCTAAGTTTACATAATTTGAAAGTTCAGAGAAAAGGAACATGTAATTCTAAAGTAATTTTAGAAACTTGTTTTCATAATTAATAAGTTAGCATCAAATCAAGTATGTATGTGTTATAATTTAGCTTTTACTTAGGAACAGATAAACATTTAGATATTCAGGATTGTAAGTATTTGTATTTCCAGTTATTTATTTTATAAATGAACCTATTTTCTAGACCTAGTACTGCCACTTTGTGACTATAAGTCAGCATTAATCTCTTTTTGAGCCTCAAGTTTAATTGTTTTTTAAAGTGAGAGGGTCAGGACTAGGTAATTTGTTTCTTTTTAAGTCTTACAATTATTTGTGAGACAAATAATTTTAACAGCATTAGAAATTATAAGAAAATTTTTGAATTATTTGTACAGTTTTCTAGTTTCGCCTTTTAAAAAACAAGTATCACTATTAATGGTATTGTTTAATTTTATCTAGTACTAATCATGTTAGCCTGTAAATGATAGTGATAAACACATTTTACAGTTTTGACTTTTAAGTGTTAAATCCAAAAGTGACCTGAAGGGAAAAGGAATACTTCCATAAATGAATATGTGTGAAAATATTTAAAACGCCCCATGTTTACTGGTAAAACACAGTGTCACCTGTGGTACTACTGTAATAAAGAAATGTGGTTCTAGAAAAAGAATTTTAAATACTCCATAGAAGTATGAGGTCAATAGTTTATGGTTTGCATATATGAGCTTTTGTCAAAATTATGAGTGATCAAACACGGTGACTTCCAGTTTAACCCAAGAGTTGTAATTATGTAGGTCTTTTTATTAGTATGGATATTTAATAGGCTTCACTACTGTGCTACTCAGGACTATTACATGAACAGAATATGGCAAAAATGAGGCTACTTACTTTTATGGGAATGGCAGTGGAAAATAAAGAAATTTCTTTTGATACAATGCAACAAGAACTTCAGATTGGAGCTGATGATGTGGAAGCATTTGTTATTGATGGTAAGGCAATTAGAACATTTTCATTTTCCTCTTGAATTTGTCCTTTATCCCATGAAATGTTAAGTTTTTTTGTTTTTGTTTCTTTTTGTTTTTTGGTATGTGGGTAGCTCCCTGACTGGGAATCGAACCCAGGCCGCAGCACTGACAGCGCCAGCGCCGAAGCCTTAAGCCACTACACCATCAGGGAACTCCCGAAATGTTAAGATTTTTAACCTTGAAGCCAAGCCTTATGCTAACAAATCCATGTTCTTTTGTAGCAAATGTATATGTTTACCAGATAGGCAGATTATATTTGCAGTAGAGGGAAAACTCAATGGAAATAGAAATTGCTATGTGGGTGCTGGTGTGTGTTCCATCCTTTGAAGTCATATAGAAAAAGGACTTTTACACAATATACCAAGCTTGTCCAACCTGCAAGCCAGGACAGCTTTGAATGCAGCCCAACACAAATTTGTAAACTTCCTTAAAATCACAGAAATTGTGCATGGACCTTTTTTAGCTCATCGGCTGTCATTAGTGTTAGTGTATTTTATGTGTGGCCCAAGACAATTCTTCCAGTGTCTCCCAAGGAAGCCAAAAGGTTGGGCACCCCTGCAGTATTTGGTAGTGGTTAAGAGCCTAGATTTTAGTGCCAGACCTGGGTTTCAGACCAGGTCTCCTCTATGAGAGTAATTTGTGGTTGTGAATGTTAAACAAATTCATTCAGGTAAAGTACTCAGCCTAGTACACCTGGTACATAAATCATCTAAAAATGTTAACCATTGTCAGTTTCTTTATAATTGGCCTAGAAACAGGACTTTCTTCCCCAACGATTATAAAGTATTTTAACTGTTAATCAGGAATTTTTTCTGAGCCTTTTAAGTTTGAAAGTTGGTGGGAAAGTTGGTGTATAATTGACATTAATAAAACGAACAGAACTGTTAACACAGTTCTTTCTAATGTGCTCTTACATATTCCAAAAAAAATCTTATTAGGAAATTAGTTTGCTCTATATGTGATTGGCGGGGAGAACACCTGGATTTTTTTTTTTTTTCCACATAGTTCCCTGGCTGGAAATAGAACTCAGGCCGCAGCGTTGAGAGTGCCGAAGCCTAGCCACTACACCACCAGGGAACTTGGAATTCTTAATGAAAACAGTGTGTGGTGTTTTATAGATTGATCTGGCAACCACAGGACACGTGTACCTGTTTGTAAAATAATGTTGGAGAACTAGTTTGTGGTTTACTTGGTCAGTTACACACCTTAGGCTCTTTTTCTTCAGAATTCTCCATATAACATCATGTAAAACATCTTTTTTCAGCAGTGAAAACTAAAATGGTCTACTCCAAAATTGATCAGACGCAGAGGAAAGTAGTTGTCAGGTAAGACACTTAATACTTGGCAGCATTTTATAGAACAATTTAGTTTGCTCTGATGATTTCAGTTAAATGTTTAGAGAACCAAGATGGTGTTATCATCAGTTGACTATAGTTAAATTGTTGCTATTTATCATAATTTTATTAAAGTTCAGACTGGATATTGTTAGATTATTTAATGAAAGTCCTTTTTTTCCAGCACATTTCATTTAATGGCTCAGCAGTGGCTAGAATACTAATGACTTTTGTATCTGGTTTATGTAGTTCAAGATCAATATGGTAAAGATTTTTTAAAAACAAGCTTCTAATTCTTCTCTTAAAATTCTGAAATTTTTAAATGTATGAGTATTTAACCTTGTACTTAGATAGAAGTGTGTAGTATTATAAAAGAATATGAATACCGAATGATAAAAGGTTGACTAATGACTTTTAATTTTTCAATTTTTAGTCATAGCACACATCGAACATTTGGAAAACAGCAATGGCAGCAACTGTATGACACACTTAATGCCTGGAAACAAAACTTGAACAAAGTGAAAAACAGCCTTTTGAGTCTTTCTGATACCTGAATTTTTATGCTATAAATTTTGTTCTTTTTGGGAAAAATATCTAAATCATAGTAAAACATTATAAGCCGAAATCTGACTACAGTCTGAACGTTTATTGTCTCAAATTCAAGAGAAGTCACAATCTTCAGAGGATACCAAGTAATAAATTACAAGGGTCACTGTATCTTGTATAATGTGTAAGCTGCATTCTGTAAGCAGGGTTATTAAGGTGCAACAAGAGCTTTGATGAAAATATATATGGAGGAAAGAGACAAATTAAAGGGGAATTGGATGCTGACAGCAAACTTTTCAATCTTAGCTATCTTAAATGAAGCACTTGCTGAGTGAAAATAATTTCATCACAGAAAAAAATCGGAAACGTGAGTACATCTGTGAAGCTTTAGATGTAACAGTCATTTTGCTCTGGTCAAAACCGTAGCAGTGTTTCAGTTCACCACTGAAAGCATTATTTTAATCTGCTTTTTATTCCAACATCTCTTCTGCTTTTCTTTTTTTAGATTGGTCGTTATTTTCTGAAGTTAGAAACTTTTCAATTTCATTTATTTGCTTTGATATCAGGCTCTGCCAGTCATCTTCACAAGTAGAAGGCATCTTTAAATCAGTAGTATCTTTAATCTTGATTGCCTGAAAATGGCTTAGTAGCAGATTTGATTTCAGAAGTTTTGTTTTCACCTAGGAAAGACCACACTGTTTTATCACTGAAATAGTACTAATTTTCTAAACAGTCATCAAAAGAGTTTAAAAGAAAATTTTTAATCTTCTATATTAGGAGCATGTGATAAAGCCACCATTTTCTTGGCTAATTTCCAACAAAACTAGTTTAGTAATTTGGCACCAAAAAAGTATAAAATGTGAATTTGCAAACTTATGTAGAGCTTATATTGAAAGAAATGATATTTAAAACATGCAGATAAAAATCTGTTTTGTCTTCCTCTCCCTTCTTTCCCAAACATGTCTATGTTTTTTATCTTCTGTCAAAGCCAGAAGAAAATAAAAAATGCTCGCAGATGTAAACTGCCATTATAAAAACTGCCTTTTACTTCATGTTTCCTCTGAGCAGCACTGTTGGAGAAACAGAAAAGAGCAAAGCAGTATTCAGAAGTTGGCATGTTCCCAAGGCACTGTATTGAGTCCTAATACTATGTTAAAAAATTGTTCATTTTCAGGTCTATTTCTGATAATAAAATAATTTTGGAAGTTAAGAAAATAGAGAAAAGTATAAAGTAAAAACCAGTAGTGATCACTAGTAATCCACTATCCAGAGACCTGTCAATAATTTGGTAGTGTTTGCTGCTAGTCTTTTTTTCTATTTTCAGTATATTTGATTATTCTGTAGAATTTTATATCTTGATTTTTCCCTCTGAGCTATTTCCCAGGTCATTAAAATTTCTCATACACAATTGTCAGTGGCTGTAAAATACTCCCTTTTATGGATGTGTGATATTAATCATTTAACTATTTTAATCGAATATTTGTTCCAGTTTATCCCTATCAGATAAATTGGAGTTAATTTCATGAAAAAAATATCTCAGATTACCGGGTAAAATGTCCTCCTAAAAGGGAATATTTTAGAAATATGGAACAGGGTAAGAATTACATTAAAATTACCCAAAATTCCAGCCACCATTAAACATTTGAATGTAAATATTCTGGTCTCCTGTATATACACACTTCTAAAGTTTGAATCACATGTTTTCTATGCTGTGTTAAAAACTTGTTAAGAGCATGGCTCCATTATATTCTGTGTCCCATAATTTTAATATATTGTTGGACATTTAAATTGTTGGAAAATGTTTATTATAAATTAGGCTATGATGAATGTCATTTGTTCATAAGTTGTTGTGAAGCTCTTTGACTATTGCCTTAGCATTAAAATATTTTCCAGTTTGACTGGTAAAAGTGACATATTAGAAAACAACATTACTGAGATTATGTAGTAATAATTTTTTAAATGATCTTAAATGTTAACATTTTATCTCAGTTCCCTCAGGATTGCTCTTTTGGGCTCCTGAGAATTCTGCAGTCAGCCACTCAGCCCCTCAAAGTCCTAACCTCTGATCCTTGGGATAATGCTGTGTTCATATTAGTCTGATTGCCTGTGTTCTTCTAAATATAAGCACACAACTGCCAAGAGACTTTAGGCAAGTCATTTAACGTTTTAGGCCTCAGTTTTCTCATAAGCTTCTTCTATTTATGAAATACTATTTTAAAGAGTAACTGGAAATGAGTAAAAATGTGCATAAATGTTTATTTCTGATCATGTCTGGCATACAAGTGTGTTCAACATAATTTTAAGGGTCAAAGTGAATGTACAAGTTACCCATGCAATACTGATATGGAAAAATACATAAAATCTAAATCTAGGTTGCTAATGATTTTGAAGTTAAATGATTGGTGACTAGTATAATTTAATGGTCCTAGTTTGCCATTAAAATGCTTGATGCATTTTGGTGCATTTGACTTCAAGTACAAATTACCTCATTTTCCAAAATCTTGATTCTTTGACTTTTTTTATCTTAATGATGATGGAAAGGAAGGAGACATTTAAACCTATCTGCTTTGGTTTTTTTTCCCTTAACTACCTACATAGTGAGAGGTGCAGGAGCAGGGCCTGCCTGTAGAGAGAAACAAGATATAATGTAGATTAAAGTTTTATATTTATAACAAAACTTGTCCTGTTTAGCTAAATGAGGTTTTGCGGCCTATAAGCAGTAATTCTAGTTTGGATATGCTGCCACATATCTTTGCTCCTTTCCTATCTCCTTTTGAAAATTACTTAACCTCCTAACTTCCTCTTTCTCCCTGACTCAGAATATCTCTGGCCTAAAATTTCCCCCAGCCTGGTACTAGTCCTGGGTTTTTGCATTTTAAAATTGAACTTACAAATTCAACAGGATTGGTGTGGAGAGTATGCATAAAAATATATTGAGAAAATATAAAGAACTTCTAGTGGCTTTCTGGCTAAGTCTTAGTAAAATTCATTTATCTTCATTTAGAACAAGGATTGGCAAACTTTTTCTGTAAAAAGGCAGAAGTAAATATTTTTGGCTTTGTGGGCCAAGTGGCCTCCCTCACAACTGCTTCCTTCTGTCACTGCAACACAAAAGTAGCCAGGGATAGCAGGTAACGGGACGGATGTGGCTGTGCTCTAATAAACTACGTACTAAAATGAAGCAGTGGGCTGCATTTGATCCATGAGCTGTCATTTGACAGCCCCGATTTAGAAAAGTATAAAATATTAAGGAGCAACTAAAAAGGTTTCATAAAGAGACTAGATTTGTCTGATTTAATGCAGGGATAACAGCATTTCAGTAGACAAGGCAAAAATCTCTGCTTTTAAATATGTCCCACATTAAATGGTAATCAAGCTTCAGTGGGGACAATGGTGCATAGCGTACTCTTGACACACGGAGTAAGCATCTAGAAAATGTCTAGCCATTGAGATGAGTTTGTTTTACGTGCACTAGTATTTTGAGAAGTAACATTTCTTTCTGTTATGAAAGTTGAGAAAGGAGATAGCATTTAACTAAGAGCCAAGATATCTAGTCTTAAGTCCATCACAGTCCATCACAGATTGTATCTTAACACTTTGGAAAGTTATTTCACATGTGTGTCACTGTTTCCTCATCTGTAAAATAGATGTACCTTACAGGACTGTTACGGGAATATTTCTTTGAAAGTTTTAATTCTAGAAATGTAAATTCTTAAGGAATTAGACACAAAGAACTTCCCTATTCCATTAATTATAAAAAAAGGCTTTGAAGGGAGATGAAATTTCCACCTTAAACTTTGAAAATAGGGCAGTTATGAGTGTTAAGTATTCAACCTAATTAAAAATTAGTATCAACCTTGGTACTCTCAAGCTGTCTTTTTGCTTTGATTCTATGACTTACCAATTGGCCAAAGTTTTTTTAAAGACACAAACTTGTACATATCAAGATGAAACTATTTGTTGCTGAGTGCACTTTATGAAAAGGTAATTTTAATTTCAACTCTCCTAAAGGAAGATATACTATCTCAGTGGAGGATTGTTACTTAAAAAGGAAAATGAAACCTAGTATTTAAAAGTTTAGTTATATATGTTAAGGCTGTGTTAGAACCATAATTTTCATTTTGTATGTACCAAAGACAAAATTGTTTAATGTGCATCTCTAAAATTTAAAAGATAAGTAACTTTTAAATCTGTCACTATGCAGTTGTTTTAATTCTAGAAATTCTAACTTTTCCTAACCTTTTTAGATTACTTTTAGCAGTTATACCTATGATTGTCTGTTTTTTAGACTTTGCACTAAAAGTCTTTTTTTTTGCACTAAAGTTTTGCATACTAAAATAAAAAACTTAACAATTTTTACCAAAAAACCTGTTAGCTGTAGTTAGTTGCTTTTTGTATGACAACAAATAGACTCCTGGAGCCATATAATCTCTACAAATCCTTGGCTTAATACAGTAGACTCTCCATTAACCAGAACTCAAGCAACCAGTACTATCAAGTAACTGGTGAAATTTATCCGGCATCTACCAATCCCCATGGGTTCTGGTTAACTGAGAGTCTACTATATTGATACATTTATGGATACTTATCCCTTTCATATACTGTATTCTAATAGAAATATTAAAAGATATATTTCTTTTGCAATAATCAGTTTCTCAAAATGCAAACTACTGTAAGCACTGTCAAAATCGACTGAATTTAACTGATTAGATTAAAGCATCTTTTGTTAAAATAAATTTTCAGATGCTCAAGTTGGTGAACGTTTAAGTTTAAATAAATGCTTAAATGCCACTATTCTCAAATTGAGGTGATTAAAAAACAAAAGTACATATAATACACTACCTCACACTCTCCTTCCCAAAACAGGCTGGATTATATCTTACTTGATTTATACACTGTGACTTTTTCCTGCTGTTTTCCATCAACCTTAATTGTGAAAAATAGTGCCATGTTGCCCTCTTGATATTATTTTGGAGATCAGTTAGGTCTTAAACCATCCAGATGCATACAGTTCTACACATATCTGTAGAATTAGCTCACTAAGGTCTGCTTGGCAATATTTTTAATTGACTTACATGTTCTGTGGGAAAAGAAGAATCATAAAAAGTTTTTGCAGTTGCATTCCTCTCTTCACTGGGCTCTCCCTTGGGATCTGTATGGATAGTCGAGTTATTCAAAATGTCAGCAACTCTGTTAATGCTGGTAGTATCTGGTTGACAAAGAGGAAATGGCAACAACTGAGTTGTATTCTCCAGGCACTTATTTTAGTGACTGAACTTGTTTTTTCCTGATTCTTATGCTTTTGTATTTAAAAAGTTAATAATTCCTATTTTCTTTTTACTCTGAACATTTCATAGTTTTCATAAAACAATGTTAATGCTACTTTCTAACCCTGATTTCACATTAAAATGAGTGCAATGGTATAAATATCCTCTAAAACAACATATAAAGGGTTGTCCTTACCCTGTTTCCTGCATTGCCCACACATGTAAACATTTATAGTGAACATCTTACCAATTCAGATTAATGGGAAAAGTATGAACCACCTAAAAGATTTATAAAATATATTTACAGAAACTGTCCATAGAATGAGCCTAACAAAGGGCTGTTCATTAGGTCACTAGGCTTTAATAACATAAAAATAACTTGGAGAAACAGTCTACTTTGAATTTTAAAAGATATTTATGAGAATCTTTTATGAGTACAAGTTGAATTTCGGTAGAATTTTAGACATCTGCCTCTCCATTCTTATCACTTAAATAATTGAGATTTAATTTAGAAGAAAGAACCTGTGAAAAAATGGTAAACATTAGACCAGCTCTTTGACTAACCACAGCATCTGACAGACTTAATGGAATCTGAAGGAAAATTAGTTTGTGGAAGGAGGTTTTACAGTGTTTTGGTGTTTTCTATTTTTCCTTGCATTTACTTCTCTATGATAGTAAACAAGGGTAATTATTTTACTTTTAGTTCCCAGTTAAAAAAAATTTTTTTTCTCCCTTTTCTTTTTAAAAGAATCCTGTTAAGACTGAAGCATGCGAAGATTTCTTTAAAATCTGTATTTCTTTAATGGGTCTTAATGCATATTAAATAGGCGAAGTCCCATAACATCTAAGCCTGTCTTTAACAACCTGAACAACTTTGTGAGATTGCTATTGGCAAAGTAAACAAATTTTCCTCATGATCATACTTAAACCATTTTCACCGTTATCTCCAAGTTCTACAGCACCTATATATTAATATATATTATAGTATTTTTTTAAATAAAAACTTTCAAATACACCAAAAATAGTGAGTGAATATCAGTGTACCCATTACCCAGCTTCAGTACTAAGTCATGTAATTTCATCCATTTATCTCCCCCCATTTTTCTTTTCTGGCGCATTTTTAAAGCATAATTGGACATGATGTTATTTCCTATAAGGAATAGAACAATCTATGAAATATTTAACATTAGACTATATTAATACAGGTAAAGAGGTTCAATTTAAGAGTTTCGGTGACATGAAATATATTCATGTTATACCTTTGTAAAATGAAAGAACTGGATATGGTGTTGCTTGAAGTGACAGATGAAATAGAAAAATGAAGAAAAGGGAGAAAATTGGGGGAAGAAAATGACAAAATGGTTCTGAGGGGAGGAGGGTTTTGTTGTTTTTTTTTTACTTTTAAGGAATAAACGTGCACACTGGCAGAAACCTTGGCAATTTCACTGCCATTTGCCCTAGAAAGTAAAAACATTGAGATTAGGTAGTTCATAATTTAAAAGTAATCACCTGAACCTGCGGTATTTTCAGTTCCTACCTGAAATATTTTTAAATCTCCAAAATGCAATTTGTATCTCAGTACATGTTGATAATACTGGTTCAGATTTAGACAAAAAGAAATCCACTTTAAGTAAAATTTTTCCTACTTTATACGTGTGTGTGTGTGTCATATTTTAGGTTTAGGCAAAATACTAACAAATGTTTTCATTTTAAACAGTCTGGAGAACTTTTACCAAAAATACTAAGTAGAAATAGAAAATTTAAAAGAAAACATAAACCTTGTTTTCTTACCTGGGCCAATACCCTTCCTGACTTCTTCCACACCAACATTTTTACAAAGTGTCATTGAAACAGTCTTTTTGTTTTCTGATGGACCTATTGGTCTCTCCAGCAACAAAGGAATGTTACAAGTTGAAGTGCTCACTGTTTGACTTTCAATTTGATTTGGTTTTGACCAAGGACTGGGGTCTAAAACATTTATGTATACTGAAGTTTTCTCAGTTATTTTATCTGAAGTTGAAAGATCAAAGGCTGACCTTCCACTTCTGTTTACTAAATCTCCAGATGGCTTTATGTGAAATGAACATGATTCTTCCAGCTGTCCTTCACTATAAACTTTTCCTGAAACGAAGTCATGTAATGACTCTGTTTTCTCTGTATTATTTAACAATGTATGCTGTCTTTCATTAACATCCACAGAAAGGAAGAGGTCAATTTTTGCAGCTTCAGTTACCTGATTCTTATCAATCTGACTCTCTGTATTGGAAAACTGTACTTCTGTGGAAGTTTCTGGGTGAACAGCAGTTTTCATATCTTTGGCTTGTGTAGTATGTATATTCTCATCGCTAACCTGAAGATGGGAAATGTTCACATTGTTTTCTAAATATCCCAAACAGTTCTTAAATGGACTGTTTTGTGTATCATTCTGATTTTTACATATGGCTCTCTCCCCAGGGCTTGAGTTGGGTTTCACCAATAAAGGCATAATACTAACATTTTCATCTGAACTCTTAAGAAGTACTTTTAAATCATCACTGACAGCAGCAGATGAAATGGGGTGGTTAGTTGCTGTGTCACAGGGAATAGTTGGTTCAGATTTCTCTGAAGTATCACTGCAGACTTGCTGAACATCTGAAATTTGTTTAAATGGCAATGTGCTACACTCACTTTTTTTATTAAACAGTTGTATTTGTTTTATTTTACATGGTTTATCATCCAAGATAACATTACTTGAATCATGTAACCTGTATTTCTGACACTGAACAGGATCCTTTTCTACATCTAGAGATGAATTCATATCGGCTTTGGTTTGGCCACTGTTTGTAATTTCCTTCTCTGTGGCATTTTCTTGAGTCCTTGGAAGTGATCTAAATTGTTTGAGTGCTTCCTTCTTATGATGTGTATCGTGAGCCATCTCATTTAAGATACTGTCATCAACCTCTAGGTATACATCTGCATGGTAAAGATCTAATTCTTCAGTTCTTTCTAGGTGTATCTTCTCCGTTTCTATCGAAGTATCTGCCACTAAAATGGAATTATTTGGTGATTTAAATTCTGTACATCCATTATCTTTTACTAAGCCCACCTTCTCTTTTATTTCTGCTTTTCTGAAGTCAGTAACATTCAGGGTTTGTCCCTGACTAATTAATTCTTTTTCTGTGCAGAGGGTTTTGCTTAAGGAGATTTCACTTTGATTTTCATCCTGAGGTACAGCAGTTATCAGTTTCATTCTTCGATATTTTTCCCAAAAGCTGCAAATCTGTCATGATGAGAACACAGGAAAACTTTTATATTATACCCTAAGCCTGCTTTTATAAGGCATGAATTACTTTACTTTTTTTTTTTTTTTTGGTTGGATCCCTGGGCATCAAACCCAGGCCTCGGGGGTAAGAGTGCCGAATCCTAGCCACTACACCACCAGGGAACCCCCCTACTTTACTTTTATAAAAACATATTTAGCCATAAATATTTCACTGGCCAATTATTAAACTTAATGACACCAGTTTTGCCTAAATTGAGTTCCCTTTATCATAATCAGCATATAATTAATTTATCATGCTAACATATCTGGCTCTACCTGCATTAAATTTTTATTTCATAAAAGCTAAGTATTTTTTGTTTAAAATGGGGTATGTTGAGGGTATTACAAAATAGTTTTTATTTCCCTAATCTGTTGCTTCCTTAGTGGCATATACAATTCCATGTAAACACATAGCTAATTAGATTTAAAAAAAAAAAACAGTTTATCCTAACAGGTTATATACTCTTAATTTCTATTACTACTTAGATCCAAAAATTGTTAGCCAGTTTCTTTAGGATTAACAGTCATCACTTTTTTATTCAATACCCTGTAAATATGTTTGAATTTTGGAAAAGTGCTCCAGGTCTGGTCATCAGAACCATATCGGTAGTCCAGAGAACATTCTCAGCGAAGCAATGAAGGCAGAAACCAGAATGCAAAAAAGGTAAAGGAGTAAATGATGAGAAGTGAAGGCAGAAATGTAGTTTCCCCAAAAAATACTGAACTGTAAAAAATAGCTCTAAGAAAACTGCTTTTGTTCAACATATATTAATAAAAATAAAATATTTCTCCAACTACATTACAAGGTACTTAAAGACATTGTTAAAAAGCTTAATGTACAAATTAGAAAATATCAATATAATCTTAGGTTACCTTCTATAATGACTTCTGTAAGTGGGCTTGCTTTCTTTTCCTCCTTTTCTCTGTACTCAGTATCTAAACAAAAACTCACAGTATTTTCTTCCCTTATTTCTTGCCCAGAATTATATTTCAGTATGACAGTATTTTGTGGTTTTCCCATTGACATTTCACTGTTTTCAGAATTTACTTCTGGAAGATTCTAGTGTAAAATGGAAAAGATTCCTTTAATGTAAAAACATAAAAAAGTATAAAACATTTAAACAAATTTTGCTAAAAGAAGTGAGATCTGTTTCAACTCAACCATTTGACAATTTCTATTTGAAAGCCAAATGATATTTTACTAAATTTAATATAAGATCATAAATTTAATATAAATTTAATTATAAGATCACTTTTTCATTTTTTATAATATATCATATTTAAACAAATGGGAAATGAATTATTTTCAAACATGCATTCCACGTCATTAATACCGCACATATGTAATAAAAGAGCCACTCCTTTATTAAAAGCAAGTAATCATGGCAGGCAAATTGTTTTGAGTGTTTGGTGTCTTTAGTATTTTTTAAATAGTGATTCAGTTCAACATTTTATTCCTACTGTGTATTCAGCACATATTCCATAGAAGCACTGCACTAGGCTTTGAGATTCTATACAATGGTGAACAAAAAAAAAATACTAAAAAACTTAAGAGTCCAGTGAGGAAGACAAAAAAGTTAACAGGCAACTTTAATGGGGATAAGGAGACGTTCCAGGGAGAACAAATGGCACGTACAGATGCTTAAAAGCAAGCGAAATTAGTCTTTTCATGGAACTACTGTGGTTTACTTCTGCTAGAGCACAGATACTATAAGCAATGGAGAGAAATGGCTTGAGGTAAGATAGGCCTAGGTCATTAATGGCCTAGTATAGCATGCTAAGGAGTTCCACTCTTCCCGGAAGGTTTTTAGACAAGGTGATTAACATGAGCTGACTGATTAAAGATAAATGTAAGCCCTGAAACCATAAAACTCCAGAAGAAAATGTACATAGTAAACTTGTATCAGTCTTTGTAATACCTTTTTGGATGTCCCCTCAAGCAGGCAAACAAGCAAAAGTAACCAAATGGGACTTCATCAAACTAAAAAACTACTGCAAAGGAAGACAGCAGCAAAACAAAAGCCAACCTACTGAATGGGAGATTATATTAGTAAATGATATATGCAGTAAGGGGTTGATATCCAAAATATATAAGGGACACATGCAACTCAATAAAATAATCTGATAAAAAAGTGAGCCTTGGACATGGAAACATTTCTCCAGAAAGGATATACAGATGGTCAACAGACATGAAAAGATATAATCACCAAGGAAATGCAAATCAAATACCAACTCACAGTAGTCAGATGGCTGTTATCAAAAAGTGAACAAGTACCATGTTGCTAAGCATGTGGAGAAAAGGAAACCCTTGTCCTAATTTCTTTTTAACAGTTTGCTTCACCAGCATACTTGAATTTACCTGAAACTTGTGTTCCTCAAACTTTTCCTGATCACATAATTCATTGTAATGTTCTTGTAACTTAATATGAGTTTCTTTAAGTGATGATAACTCATTTTTAATCTCATTAATTTCTCCATTAAGTTCTTCAACCTAATATAAAATTTAATCAAAATGAGGAATATATAAATGTTTTGTATGAAAATATTTTATTAACCTAAGTTTTGGGAAATGGTAAAAAATGAAAACAATCCTGAAGTAATTATTAGTATTAAGAGGTACCTTTTATTAAACGGTCTGGGTAATTAACAATTTCATACTCATAAAAATCCAGTGAGGTATTTTCAGTCCCCAATTTATATGTGAGAAATTTGAGTCTTGCAGTCATTAAGTAACTAAATCTATTGGTTGTGTTCTTAACTACTGCATTAAATGACCTCTTGTTTACAGATGAAAAATGATTTATTTTTAATAAAAATTCTATATACCATATTTTGCCATGTATAATGCACTCCCGTGTATAATGTGCACCCATGTTTTTGGCCCAAACTTTCAAGGAAAAAAAATTTTTTTGAATTCAAAATTTTGTTTGTTTATATTTAGGTACTTTTTTGTATTATAAAGGAATATTAGCATTAATTTTTTAACATGATACAAGAAATTTTATGTAACACTTTTAACTGATAAGCATAAATAAAAGAATTAAAGACATAGATATTGGAATTAGTACTACCAACATATAATTCACATCCTTCCTTTTCCCTCACAAATTTGGGCAAAAAAGTGCACACTGTACATGGCAAATATGGTAAGTTATACCTTCATTGCTTTTCTGAAGTTTTATTGTTGCATATCAGATACACAGATTTTAACCAGATAAAGAGTACAAAGCACTAAGTAATAAAATAGAAACTGACTCTTCAACCTAATGTTTACACTTATAAATGGGGCTTTCACTGGCTACAAAATTTCATAATCTTTTTCTTAGGGAAGTACTCCTTCATGGGGACCTTAAATAGAAGTTTGTAAAGTTCAACTGAGGAAATAAATACACCTTTGTCATGAAAGATTAGTGTTTCTCTTGAACAATTTTTAAACTACCCAAAATTCCACAAGTGCATATCATATTCTTTTCAGAGGCTAACAGACATAGCTTACCTATTACTTTGCCTTCATTTTACCTAATTTTAACCATTTTTCAATCTGCAAGGTGACAGGCTGTATTCCCCATGTGTCCTCTATCTCATCCTCTCCCACCTCCCTTTGTGCCCAGCTCTAGCAATGATCGCTTTTCTCCCTCCTAGTCTAAGTATTTCCTGCTATACCAGCATGCTCTCCTCAGCCCACAAGTATGCTCTTCTCACGTTTCTATTTTCTTTCTAGACTCAATTCTCTTAAATCCACACTTGCTACTTTCAAATTCTAACCTGGCATCACTCCTTAACAACCCGACTTCTACCCTCATTGTTCTACTGATCGCGCTCTTGCTCCCTCCTTCCCTCCCTTCCTCTCTCAAACTGCTGGCATTCCCCAAGGCTCGCTCTTCTTTAGCCTTCTCAAGACTTCCACTCATTCAATAGCTGATCTTATAATACCTATATCGTCAAATTTCATCTTTATGCTAATAAATCTTAAATCTGTATCTCATCTCCCATCCTCGCTCCTATGATTAAGTTCCTGTTTTCAAATGCATGGAATGCACTTCAAGTTAGGTGTCCTGAAGGCACGATAAATTCAGCAGTTCCCAAATTAAATTATTTTCAGCCACCCAATCTGCTTCTGTCACATTCCCTGTGTCAGTTAGTGACATCATTTTATTAGTTATACTAATCTCAAAGGCAATATTTGACTCCTTTCCCCCTTTTAAAATTCATACATAAAGAATGTCACTAACCCTGCTGACTACTTCCAAAATGCTCCCAGTATCTACCCGCTACTCTGTTCTCACTATTGCCCAAATTCGCACCCTCATAAACTCATGGTTAGATTATTTACAATATTCTTCTTACTGGTCTTTTTCCATAAAGCCATCCACCATACAAGAGTTACGCTAAAATGCAGCTCTGTGTCATGTCTCTGCTTTAAAATTCTCAATGGTTTCCCATTACTTATAAAATCCAACTTACTTAGGAAGGATCCCTTTGGAAGGTGATCTCAACCCAGTTTCCACTGTCACATTCCAGATCAGAGTATTCATCACCCTTGAAAATGCAATTTCATGCCTCCATGAATTTTCCCTTTCTTAAATGGAAGGCCAATAGGATGGACTGGGGAAGTGTCAGAAATGGGCATCTATGGCCTGGTGGAAAATCTGGCATCTCTTTTCTAAAACTTTCTCCAAACTAACTAAATGACATGATGTAGTTTGTGCTTTCATACTAATTTGTTAATACTACTAAAAGCACTCCACACTGTTGGGATTAATTCCATAGTCATCTGTCCCTTTGAAAGTTTAAAATCTCTTTATTACTCTTTGTGTTTAGGCATCATTGAAAATACAGTACCCAGATAGTGCCTAACACATAATAGATGCTCAACAAATGCTGTGAATTAAATTCTTTTTGAAATCTCCCTTTCCTGTAAGTTCTGAACATCCTCATTTATTGCCTTTTTGCTTATTCATACCCCTTGGCTATTTCACTAGTCAAATGAAAACATAACACTGTTCTTTATATTTCAATGAATTTTAACTATATAATAATATTCACTAAGTTTCATTTATACACTATTTTATTTCACTTTTTTTTTTTTTTGAAAAGCAGCTTGTGTGATTCCATCTTATTTTTTAATGTATTTCTTTGTTTCTTTAACCCATCTTGATGGAATCTCAATAGCAATCCACTCAAGAATGGTGAAAAACTGAGAGATAGAAATACAATTAAAGAATAGATCTGACCTCCTATTCAAGAAAACTCTTACAGAACCAAAGCAACTTTTAAAAATTTATCTATTTTCTGTTTAGTACTAAAGCATAAGGAAGTGACATGATTGTAGAAGTTAAAAATCCTAAAACAAAAGCAATTTTATCCAGATTTATAGATTGAGGCCTCACCAGTGAAGCTGAATGTTTATTTTTCTTAATGAAATTGATTTTTTGTTGAGGGAGGGGCATGGTTGTCTCATCAGGAAAAGTAAATGTTTAATTTTCTTAGCTCAACTAATTTTTTGACATGGCTGGCATATTTAAGTTTATATTCTCTTTTCACTTGATAGTTCTTCCTTATCCTGACAGGACCATTTACATTTCCTTTTAAACATCAGAAATGTGAAGTAAGTGTTGGGACATAATGTGGATTAGCTGAAGCTAAAATGAGTATTACTATGCTTGGTGCCTCGTGATAAACTTTATTAGTATAGAGATTATTAAGGATTTTTTAAGTATTCTAATACAATTAATTACAAAATACTTTTTGAGTTTTGGGTAAAGCTTATCAATTCATCAGTGAAGACTTGATCTCTCCAAAATACAAATTATTAGTAAGAGAACATGTTAGCTGCAAGTAACTGAAAAATCAAGTTACTTACCTAACAATTTCTATAAACAAAATCACCTACAGAAAATGTTACTACATAGGTACTTAGATATATAGTATATTAGTATAAAATATATTAGTATAATATTAACATAGTATAATAGTCTAAAATATAATCTTACTTTCCCAATATAGAGCTTTCATAAACACATAAATAGTGATTTTCTATTGTGTTAATTCTTGTGTAAGGCAATGAAAATAGGTATCAAAATATTCAGTTTTGGGATCCGACCCTCTTTAAAATGAACCTTTATATTTCACTTTAATTTACATCATTGTATACTTTTATTACCTACTTCATTAAAATAAAATTGAGTATCAGACATATAATTTAAGAAAATAGCAATGTTTATAACTATCAATTCTTATGGTAAAATGTTAATACTATACAACTCAACTACTGTATATATGTTCTAAAAACATGACTTTACTACATCTCACCAAAACTACTGAGGAAAGCTAAATAGGTCAGCCAACAATAATATCTGTATCATTCTTTATTTTAATCATTTACTAAAATACTATCAATGGTTTTATGAAAAGGTAAATTAATTTTTCTTTGTCACATTCAAAATATACACACACACACACACACACACACACACACACACAAACGTGTGGTTTTCCACACATGAAAGCATTACAGGAAATTTTATTAAATTTGACTTTTAAAAAGTATTCACTACTTGGAAATATAAGTGCAAGAAGAAAATGTGTCTGACTTTATCCCTATATTATTTTTACAATATTTTCTTAGAATTTAATAGTTATCTTAAACATATACAACTATTTAAAATATTTTACTATTTTACGATTTAATAAACCTACATGCTTTTTCCAAGTTCCTAGTGCTTTCTCGTGCTCATTCTGAAGATTAAGGAACTTTTCTTCATTTTCTTTTACCTTCTCCCTTTGCAGCTCATTATCTCTTTCAAGGGTCTGCAATAAAATTAATTATCCAAAAAATAATCAATACCACATTAATGAATTTTGATGTGTTTTATGTTGCTTGGACCTTTGCTTCCAACATGCTGAAAGTGCCATACAGATCAGTGATAATGTGCTATCTCAACAATAATTTTCATAAATTAACAGAAAGGTGCTTACAGTTTAGTTAACAGGAAATAGGGGGAGGTTATGAAAAAGAAATGACTATAAAAGAGTATAAAAACATTGCCATTATTCAGTTTCACTGCATAAGTTTTAATATACTGAAAAGTAATATAAAGTACAGCACTGAAAAATATGAAATGTAGCATAATCCAGCCTAACACTACTAAAAATTTTTAACTACCATGGGACATTTTTTTCCATATGTTTATATTAGAAATTAACTGGCTAGAAAACCTTTAAATACAATTTTAATTTTTAATTTTAAATTAGCACTTCAGTGGAGCTTTAATACTTACTATATTATTACTTTATAAATTAACATAATATAACCATCACACTAAACTCTCCCCTGCAAAAAAACCCTTAAAGAGCAAAACTACTATTAAATGTTCTCTAAGTCATGGGTTTTTAAGCTATTTAAATCAGTGTCTCCAATATTAATAGGTTTCTTCAGTGTTTGCTAATCAAGTAAACTTCTGTAAAAAGACAAATAGTTCTTAAGAACCCTACCTACATGTCTAATACAGCTGGGATTTTTAAGTTCATTTGTTCATCATTATTAAAGCTGCATACTTGTATGTACATTCAGGGTGAACATATCAAGCCACACAAAGGATACAGAAAGAAAAGGTAAAGTTTTCCGCTATCACTTCTCAAATTCTCCACCCCAGAGGTAACCATTCTAGCAGTTTCTGGTGTATCCTTCCAGAAATGATCTATAAACATACAAGTATATATTAATGGAATATATTTTTTAAATACAGATGAGATCATATAATACATACCATGTCCTGCAATTTGTTTTAAAAAATTGTCTTGCTTTCTATAGCTATCTATAAAACATGTTAAAGACTTCATAGTATTCCGTCTATTTAAAGAGTTCTCAATAGTATCTAGAATGTCAAATATACAGACATAATAATGCAAAATTATGGAAACATCTAATAAAAGGGATTTTACAATTTAACAAGATTCTTCCTTAACTTGTAAAGAGCTGATCCCCCTAATTTTCTCTGTCCTATTTTCCATCTTTTTGCCTTTTGGTTGTACTTTCTAGAAGACTATCTCCGTATCATCTTCAGCTTTTCCACTCTAACTTCTTATTTCTGCTGACATATTTAAGAATTCTTTTGTTCTATGAATGTTTCTTTTTCATAGACTGAATTCTTGTTTTGTGGATTAATAAATATGTTTCTCTTATATATTTTTCTTAGTTTCTCCAAGGGTTTTTCAGTACCGTTTACTTGGTCTGTTTTACATTTTGGAGATTTTCTTCAAGTGTCCAGTGATCCTTAACTGCCTGTGCATATTTAACGACAAAGTATTAAAAGGCTGGTTGAAAGTTTTGCCAATGGTAGGCTTCACTGCAAGCTAATCTGGCTGAGCTGTTTCTCTGGGAAAGCTTAAAAGCAGCAGCTCTATAGTCTTTTCTCTTGAGCAAATTAGTTCCCCCAGAACGGAATCTTCCATTCCCCTGCCTAGAAGTGGTAAGCCTAGCTGCCCTCTACATGCAGACACTGGGCTGGGAGGTCTCAGGATTCAGTATTTAGACTTTCCACCCTGTTTTCAAAATAATGCTATAAGTAATGAGCTAATAAATAGGCTTTCAAAAAAAAAAAAACAAAAAACCTGATTTGCAGCATTTGCCACTCTCATTCGTGTTAAATATTGCCCCCACGGTAAATTTCAAGCTACCACCGGTTGAACAACCGGCTCACAAAATGGCAACAGTTCTAATAACCAGCTTTCCGTGGTATAAGCTGTCTCCAGCACCCACTGGATCTCCCAAACCTCAGCTGTCCCTCAAACTCTCCAACGTAAACCTCCCATCTTCTGCCAAGTAGAAGACAGGCAGTGACTACTTGTGAGGGGTAGGGAAGAGTATGGAGGTACAATAGCTTCTTATGCAGACCTTCTAGTTTTTGGCTACAGCCATGCACCTTACCTGTAGAGGTACACGATGCTTGCAATTCCTGACCATTTCTGCATCTTTTACTTGGGTTTCTACTTTCTATCATTTACTAAGTAAATTACTAATTTTCCATCTGGTTCTCACTTTTAAACCTTTATTGTTTTCTCTACGTATTTTCTTGTCCTTGTGGACTTATGTCACTTATTGTAGTTTTAGAAGGAAATAGAAGTTAATGTGTGGGTTCAATTGAATATACTTAAATAGAAGCCCTAACCTGGCAATATCTAAACTTGCAAAAGTCTGAATTTATTCATTGTTAATCATTATTCAATAGAATTTAATGAGCTCCTCTCCTACTATCTGCCAGATACTCTTTTAGGCTCTTATGCTATATTAGTGAAAATGTTACTATTCTCATGGAATTTATACTCCCATCAGATACTATTTGGTGTTTTTTGCATTTGGATTAATAACTCTAAAAACCCTCTCTTAAAAAACGGATATTGGGAGTTCCCTGATGTTGTAGTGGCTTAAGGCTTCGGCGTTGGCGCTGTCAGCGCTGCGGCCTGGGTTCGATTCCCAGTCAGGGAGCTACCCAGATACCAAAAAGCAAAAAAAACAAAACAAAAAAAAACAAAACAAAAAAAACAAAAACGGATATTGCGGAAAGTAAAATAAAACCATCTGTTCATACTTTAATATCCAAAAACAGAGTAAATTATCCTGGTTAATACTATGTTAATACTACATCTATAGTAGCATAACTATACTTACATCTTGACCAAACTATAATTAAATCACAACAGAAAATATTCTCCAGGATGAGAATGTACTTCTCTATGCTCCAAATTGTACTAGTAAAAAGATAAGACAGATGACAGCATGACTATAAAGCACTGACAAAGAGCAGGCCAGTAAGAAGAGTAATGACCCCTTTTAGTACAGGAAGAATTAGAATGCTCCTTGAGAAAACACGGAGCTATCTATGCAGCATAATCCTCAGCAACAGTTCTACATTAATATTTTGTTATACTATATATCAGTGGTTCTCCAACACCAGTCTGCAAACTACTGATCCATGACAAAATTTTACTAGTCCATAGCAAAAAATGTCAAATACAAGGTCATCGATGTCTGTTCTTGTAACAGACTGTACTTTTACCTGAAATTATATCTTAATCTACTTTTAGTGTTAAAATGTCCTCTTTTATAAAATTAAAATAATGATAGTACTGTTTATTTTTTAATGTCCTTATCAAAATAAAAAGCTGCCAATTCTACCTTGTTCTTGCCAATGCTTTGTTTGAAATTTTACTCTATAAATCTAGTTTCTCTAGGTACTATCAAAGCTCAGGTAATAATGGTGTTAAAGAGAGAGGCATTTGCATTATCTGAGATATTGGCAGTATCGTTACAAGATCCTAGAACTACACTTACAGTCATCATTAACTCAAAGAAACACACAACTCTAAAACTACCACAGGCCCTGTAGAATTCAACAACACATAAGCATTAGATTTAGAGCTCATGAAAGGCAATTTAAAAGCTGTTGTTTTCATATAACTGATCTAATAAAAGTGGCAACCCTCATAGGTTTAGCAAAAATACATTAACAATGTAGTGTAGAGATGGTGCTGTAATAGGGCAGAGATGCACTCTTGGTTTTGCCACTAATTATTAGGCCCTGAACTACCATATTTTGCCATGTATAATGTACACTTTTTTTGTCCAAATTTGTGAAGGAAAAATAAGGATGCACATTATACACAAATCGTACTAATTCTGTATCTATATAAATGTTTTTAATTCTTTTATTTATGAGTTAAAAATGTAACTCTAGAAATCAATGATATTGGTATGCAAAATAATAGCCTGGAATATGATAATCCATTTTGTGGGACTTATGAAATTTACTGGGATGAGGAAAATAACTGTTCAGAAGACACTGGTAATGTAAAAATTGAGGAAGACGATACTTCTGATATTGACAGTGATGAGTTCTTGGCCTTCTATGATGCATAAATATCATAAATTTATTACTGGTACACCAAATTTCTTGTACCTTGTATCATTGTTGTGTTTTGTTACATAAAATTTCTTGTACCATAATGTTTTTTAAAATGCTAAAATTCCTTTATAATACAAAAAACAAGTACCTAAATATAAGCAAATAAAAATTTGAATTAGAAATTAAAACGAAAGATTTTTCCCTGAAAGTTTGGGCCAAAAATGTGGGTGCATATTATACACAGGAGTGCATTCTACCCTGCAAAATACAGTACATTGCTTATACTTCCTGATTGTCTAGCCCAAAGGTTCGCAACCTGTGGGTCGCAACCCCTTTGGGGGTCGAACAACCTTTTCACAGGGGTCGCCTAAGACCATCGGAAAACACATTTCCGATGGTCTTAGGAACCAAGACACCGGGCTCCCCTACTTGTCTCCAGGTCCGTCCACCTACATGCAGATACGCCCACATACGAGTACCCGGCGTGATGACATCATTGTGCCAACCCCATCATATACACCCCGTACAAATACAGGTGTATGTGACAGGGTTGGCGCCATAATGTACTTATGCAGACCAGTCACACATGTGCAGAGAGCAGCTACTGTGTAGAAAGCAGCTGCTATGTTGAAAGCAGCTACTCTGTTAAAAGCAGCTACACCATGCTTCAAGACAAAATTTCATTTATTTGTAATTAGAAATAAATATTTCACAATATATAATTACATATTGTTTTTGTGATTAATCACTATGCTTTAATTATGTTCAATTTGTAACAATGAAAATACATCCTGCATATCAGATATTTACATTATGATTCATAACAGTAGCAAAATTACAGTTATGAAGTAGCAACAAAAATA